>WEIV01021695.1:8192-114800 GCA_013390005.1 Calyptomena viridis | reverse complement strand
CCAGGCTTTGCAGTCCCAATCCACAGCATCCCCCATCCCATGGGTTTGCAAAGATGGATGTGTGAGCACATGCAGGGCCAGCACTGACACTTCTTAGCCAAAGTCAGGAAAAAGGGCAGTGCCAAATAGTTTGATGTGAGTTTTCTGGGAGACTTATCTAGAAATATCCTGTTTGGTCAGGATGTGTGGTCCCTTTTCAAGGGATTTGGTTGCTGTCCTGGGGGGCTGTGTGAAGTGCTGCAATGGCTCATGCTTGAACCATTTCAAGTCCTCTTTACTCAGGTTTCACCTCCTTTGCTGGCAAACCTGTCCCTTAACCACCACCATTCCACAGCCTTCTTTGGGTATATATATATGTGTGTATATATATATATATATATAAAAAATAAGTGTACGTATGCACACATACATATATATGTATATAAAATCAATTTATTCCAAGAAATCCCTTGTCTCCCTTTCCACTCAGCCCAACACACACACAACAGCAATGCAAAAATCCCAGCAGCTGCAGACAAGCTCCTTCCCCACAGTCTCCATCAGGCTCTCATCCAAAAGTCTGCTGGTCTTAATCTGGGACAAAGGAGCTCTTTCCCTATTTAGCTGGAGGGTAGCTATGGCAACATGGCACAAAGACATCTCAATAGCTGGCTAAGGCCAGACCAGCCCCCTGTCTAGCAGACAGACATTGCTCACTGGTACTTTAACTCTGCTTTTCTTTGACAAAGGGGATGTTTATTGCCAAAAACTGGGCCCCTGGCTCAGAATGTCCAGTAGCTGAAAGCGAAAGCAAGCACTGCAACCCTCTCAACAAATGGGACATTTCAGGGGATGTCCATGAATAGGTCTTGCAATGGGTAATGAAAGGAGCAGCGGAGAGGGAGGAGAGGAAATGAATGAGCCGAGATTGCAGCAGCTAAAGGGAAGCTCGATGCAGGAGATGGGGAAAGGGCATTCTGAGTTATGGCTTGTCTGTCTGGGAAAGTTGCACTGATATAGCTTCCCTTTTTGTCTCAAGTGAGCTGCCTTGTGGCCACACACAAACTGTCTCACATCCCTTCATCCTGCCTTTCAATGCAAATGCTGCACGTTTTTTCATGTGAGGGCTCTTTCCCTCCTTTGTGTTGTAAGGATGAGGGTGCAGCCACAGCACATTGCTCCATCTGGTACCTACCAGCCTGCACATGTGGCCATCACTGGCNCCAGGCTTTGCAGTCCCAATCCACAGCATCCCCCATCCCATGGGTTTGCAAAGATGGATGTGTGAGCACATGCAGGGCCAGCACTGACACTTCTTAGCCAAAGTCAGGAAAAAGGGCAGTGCCAAATAGTTTGATGTGAGTTTTCTGGGAGACTTATCTAGAAATATCCTGTTTGGTCAGGATGTGTGGTCCCTTTTCAAGGGATTTGGTTGCTGTCCTGGGGGGCTGTGTGAAGTGCTGCAATGGCTCATGCTTGAACCATTTCAAGTCCTCTTTACTCAGGTTTTACCTCCTTTGCTGGCAAACCTGTCCCTTAACCACCACCATTCCACAGCCTTCTTTGGNAAATGGGACATTTCAGGGGATGTCCATGAATAGGTCTTGCAATGGGTAATGAAAGGAGCAGCGGAGAGGGAGGAGAGGAAAGGAATGAGACGAGATTGCAGCAGCTAAAGGGAAGCTCGATGCAGGAGATGGGGAAAGGGCATTCTGAGTTATGGCTTGTCTGTCTGGGGAAGTTGCACTGATATAGCTTCCCTTTTTGTCTCAAGTGAGCTGCCTTGTGGCCACACACAAACTGTCTCACATCCCTTCATCCTGCCTTTCAATGCAAATGCTGCACGTTTTTTCATGTGAGGGCTCTTTCCCTCCTTTGTGTTGTAAGGATGAGGGTGCAGCCACAGCACATTGCTCCATCTGGTACCTACCAGCCTGCACATGTGGCCATCACTGGCCTTGGGGCTTATCAGAGGCGTGTTTGGGAAAACTTTTGGGATAAATGGCCTATAAACACCTCACATGCAGCACTACACAATGAAGGTTTTCTAGGGAACACCAGCATTGTCTCAAAGGAACTGCACTTCTGTGTTCCCACAGAAAGAACCACTTCTGCACTAGCCCTCCATGACATTTTATCTTTTCTCCTATTTCTAACTTCTACAGCACTCTGGAGGATGATCCTGGTAAAATTAGACACTCTTTTAACCTCTAGGCAGTGGTAGCACACAATTCCCTAGAGCCCTGTCTGCTTTTGCCATAGCTCTGGTTGGGGTAATCCCAAACACACCAGTCCTGAAGACCAAAGGCAAAGGGTGGTGCAGATGTCTGCCTTCCCAACCATGTGGTGTCACATGCAGAGGCCTAGACCAGCAAGCAATTCTTTCTTTCTCTTTCTAGCTACTGGCAGCATTTCTCCCTCCAAAATCCTGCTGTGCCCTGGACTACGAAGCTGCCCAGGCTCCATGTGTGGGCTTGGCCATGCAGCATGGGGGCACAACTGTGGCACACACGCCCTGTGGTGCCCTGTGGCCCTGGCCTCACCCAGCATGTGCCTCAAGCAATCCCACATATTTGTTAAGGAAAGCTTGGGGAATCTCCTGCTCCATCCTGCCCCAGTGTCTCAAAGGGTGGCAGAGTGCAGGTAGGCTCATTTCAGCAGCCATCACTGCTGGCTGATGGCATTAGGTTTGTGGTATCACTGCAACACATGCAGGCACTTTCCTCACCAATTAGTTTCCTTAAACACACCACAGAAGCTGCAGAGCCACCAGCCCTGGCACAGGGCCGTAAGTTTGGTATTCCCAGCCCCGTCACCTCCTGATGACAAGCACCTCAAGAGTGGCAGGACAGCTGGTGCACAGAAGTCACTGCACTGACAGTGGGGACGTCCTCGGGCACTCTGTGCTCCCTGCCTCCACCTGCTCTCCTCGATCACACATGTTAATCATAAGCCCTGAGAGTGGGAGCTGGCTGTGCTGCTGGATGAGCCTCACCTCCTCATGCCCCAGCCCAGCCAGAGACTGGAAGTACCAGGCAGGGAGTCAAGGAGCCGCCACATGGCCCTTCATGCCCTGCCAAGGCTGGCAGCATCAGCTGGCAACCAGCATTTGCTGGTTATGTCCACACACTGAGTGGCACATCCAGGGCATGCAGAAACCTTTCTGCTCACTTGAAGGGGAGCTGGAGGCATTCAGAAGATGGCCATCACCTCAGGAGCCCACCAGTTCAACTCAGCCTCCTGTGGGTGTGAAGGTGATACATGGCTTGCTCCAGATCACTGGGGAACCACACGAGTGCAGGAGGCTCAAAACAGTCAGTTTTAGTATGTCAGTACATAGCTCATGTTATATGTTTGCTGCTGCAGAAGGCTGATGTAGCAGCAAGCTGTTTGCAAGGCGATGACCATTCATCACTCAAAAATATGCTAATGCATTAGATTGGGTAGTTTATATTTCATCTGTGCTCCTCTGTATTTCCATATGTAGCATCCCACTATTGAACCCAACAGACTGTAGTCTTATCTGAAGTAAGGAATCAAATTAACTCATTTGAAGTGGAAATTTGGCTGCTGCAAAACTTCTAACACCTTGTTTGGTTCCGCTTGGCTAGCAGCACTGGTTTTGGGACCAGTGAGGATGTTGTGTGTACACCTGTGTGAGAGCTGCAGGGGTACCTGGGGTGCCCTCCAGCTTTTTGCAGTTGCTGCTGTGGTCCCCAACCCTTTAATTACCTTTTCTCTGGGCCTGCCCTCTGCTGTACCCCAATAACTCAGCACCATCTGCTCCCACAGACCCACACTCCAGCTTTCACCACAGCCTGCTTGAGCCACTTCAGAGTGCTAATGCCACTGCAAGCTCTTCATTTGCTTTGCTGGATGAGAGTGTTGAGCAGTCTGATGTGCCCCAGAGCTGGGGTGAAAGCAGGAAGAGGAAAGGGAGAAGGACACCTGTTAGACCCACTCAGGCTGCCACAAACCAGTCTGCAGCTTTATGGGTGGGGCTGAGGTTCAGCACTGACATGACCACTTCTGGCTCCTCAACTTTCTGCTTTGCCCCAGGCACATTCCTCCTTGCCATACAAGTGAGGATGCTTTTTTCCTGGACAGGAACAACATACCTGTTATGTTTTTTCTCTTGCTCCCTGTGGGACCAGGACCAACTTTTTTGAGACTTTGCCAGATTTGGTGCAGAGGTCCTGAAGGTGCTANTCTTGCTCCCTGTGGGACCAGGACTAACCTTTTTTGAGACTTTGTCCAGAAACTTTAGCCAAATTTGGTGCAGAGGCACTGAAGGTGCTGACTTCCAACAAACTCCATGTTGCAGCATAAGTGAGAGAGAGCAGCCTTCTAGAGAGGAAGACCATGGGAGTTTTAGGCTGAAGGTATACCAGAAAGCAGGATAGGGTCTGGACACTGACACCCACAGTGCAGGTGTGTATGTGTGTGTTTAGAGTGTTTGGCATCCAGTGAGATCCTACATGCTGCTTGAAGCAGGGTATGTGCCCCCGCTCCAGGTGTCTGGTCTCTGGGGATGCCAGCAGGCATGTTCAAAATAATTGTCCCAGGTGCCTGATGGGATGGCAGAGAGACACCTACATGCTGCTTTTTGAATGACCAGATGTGTTTCCCAACCCTTTTCTGGCAGGCAGGAGGGTTTCCAGCAGCTTGGAAGTCCTCGGCTGAGCCTCCCAGGGTTCCCAGGGATAAGTGGACACTCACATTTTAGCTTTATGCATCAGATAACCAAGCAATGACATCGGTGTGACTTTGTACAGATGGGATGGGGGCTTGATCTCACATTGCTGCTGGTGAAGAAGCCCAGCACAGTGGGAAAGTGAAGCCCTAAGCTGCAGCTCATTCCCAGCTCGGGCATGTCTGGAGCACAGACCTTTTCCTTTTTGGTGTCCAGAAGTGGGGAAGGCTGCTGTTATCTAAAGGTCAGCAGGGAGACAGCTGACAAATACCACTGACTCCAATCTGTCACTGTGCACATCGCACAGATGCTGAAATAAGGCCAACTGGGGGTCGATGGGAGGGGGTTTGGAGAGGTTCTGATTTGTTCTAGAGAGAGATGCATTAGCTTGTGCTAAATGCTGAAGATGTTACAGCCTTTTCCTCTCCTGGTTAGATGAAAGGGGAGGGGAGTAGGAGGTCTGGAACTTGTAGCCCCAAATAATTTAATGGTCATGATCTGTACTTTGAAGCAAGATAATAAAAGACATCTTTTTATGCTATTCATTTCAGGAGCCTTTACTCTTCAGCCAGATTTTTTTCTGCCTGCTGGGAACAGCCTGATGGAAAAAGTTTTAAAACTTTCAGAAATCCTGTCTGAGACTTTTACTTTGTTCTTTACCTCTGAGGTTTATATAGCATTTCTATGGCATTATCCATCAGACAGGACAATAAACATCAAGAAACTTCAGGTCACACAGGGACCAACTTGCCAACTCAGAGCTCAGCTGATGTCCCATAAGTCCCAGATGCTGCACCAGAGCAGTATAAACATCAGAGAGTTCTGGAACACTGTGGAGAACTTATGTCTCAGGCTCTGCCTAACTCCTGAAGGTGCCAAATCCCAGTAGGAATGACCAGAGTGAGCATCCAAAACAGGCCTTGATGTTGGGCTGCTCATCACTACTGCCACATGCTGTGACGTCTGACACTGAGTTCTGCAAGAGATCTAGGGATGTTTCACATACGTGAGACAGCCGAGTCCCAAACAGGGGTTTGAAGTAGCCTGCATGCCAAAGAGGTACTGAAATGAGGCATTGTCAGGAATTGTCTTTTGACTATCAAAAATGGGCAGCATGATCACGAGGGAAGTGTCAGCTATGGCAACAACCCCTAGACAGCTGGGCAAGGCAGGGTTACACAAGCAGATTTGAGTGTAAGGTGGACTGAGCCCAGCTAAACTCAAGTATCTAGGCCCTCCAGGTAGATGTTCTGGTTCTTCAGGAAATATGAGGTAAAATCCTGGGTGTCCATGCAGTGCAGGAACCTCCACAGATAGGCAGCAGCTGTGGAGATATCTGCAGACATGCAGGTCTAAGCTTGATTAAGACTGGAACTCCGAATGTGGATTTCTACACCTTTTACTGGGCTTTTCCCTTATTTCATTAGTTAGTTGAGGGCTAAATGCAGACCATCTCAGCTCTCTTCCAGATGTATCACTATAATAAGCTGTTCAATTTTTAATGAAGCCAAGAGACTGCTTTTCTAAAGACTTTCGGAAAATCAATAGTGCTCTTTACAACAATACAACTTTACAGTGGTAGGTCAATAACGAAGGAAAATGCAAAGCCTCTGGGGGCAAGGCTGCCTTCTTACCCAAAATGATGAATATTATGTGACAAAGTTCAGTTAGATGTATGAATGATTTGAGGATGTATCACCACCACACCATTTGTTCTTTAGAGCTATTAAATTGGTTGTTGTTAACAATTAATTATTCAGAGATCAGAGATAGTTTAGTATTTTATAGTTTTAGTACAATAGCACTACTGGTTCGAATTTCTTATAGCACTTCCTAAACTGTTAGGTTTTTTTCTAATTATTATTCTGCTTAAAAGCAAAAAAAAATTGGTGAATGGGAACCCTAAGGCATCATTTTGGTAACCTGACCATCAGCATTCAGACTTGTCATGTCAGAATAAGTAATCATCTGGAAAAAAAAAAAGAAAAACTCTAAATTCGCTAAATTCATATTAGTAATAAATCTCTTTGTTGATTAGTTCAGAAATGCTTTGTATTATTAAAAAGTCAACAGCTAAATTAATCTGAATCCAGTTTGGGAATTCATATGAAACTCTTACCACGTGTGTCTATTTCTGCTTTCAGTGAGACTGAAAGGAATGCCCAGGGTTTTTCCAAAATTTGGATACTTTCCCAAGCTGAAGTATACATTTGTGAGCTGTCATTCACTTTGGCCACCCTCTGCTAAGTGCAGGAAGGAAGAGCAGAGGAAAAGCACATTCTTACTGACAATGTTTGGACACTCTGCTAGAAGTGATTTCCTGGTGTTCCCCACACTTTTAATGAGGAGAGCTGGGAGCTGCTGAGCAAGGACACAGAAAGCCTGCATCTGCCTTCCAGTACCAATGAGACTCCCTTCTCCAGCCCTTCCCAATGTATTTCTGCCAACTTTGGGATTTTCTCCACTGCTGCTATTGAAAGCCTTGGAACTGTTGGTGCCTTTGACTCATCCCTGTTTACTTGGTCTGTCTACTCTTTTATACGGATCTGAATCATGGGTCATCTATCGCTATCATCTACAACTTCTCAAACGTTTCCATCAGTGCTGCCTCTGTACAATCCTAAACATCCACTGGAATGATTATGTGACCAATGTTACCTCNCTTGTCCATCCCACATTGGCCTTTTTAGCCACCAGTGTGCTTGTAGCAAGCGTGGGTAGAGCCCTTCCCATATCTTTGTTCACGAAGCTTAGCCATGGTGATGGTTTACTTGGTCTGTCCACAGTGTGGGGGGACATGTGACCTTGGAAAAAAAAATCTGCTGGACCTCTCCCCATCCCACCCCTACTTCCCTTTGCTCTCTGGGATGGACATTGTCTGGCTTAATGCTTTGTCAATACCAAGAGGCTTGAAGCCTTCACAAGCTATTTTAGGATTTATCTTGTAGACCTTCTTATTTTCCTGCATTTCTCTCTCTAGACATCTTATCAACAGTTTAAGGAAAAATCTTTCCTTCTGAGATATAAAAAGAAAAAAACAATGGCCCAATAACTCTGTTATAACTTTATTTTCAGTTTATATTTTCCCCTGTATCATTCCTACAAAGAAAAATCACTTCTCCTCTGTTAGTGACATTAATCATAAGCTTTCATATCTTTTTGGTTAATCCTGCTATCCTGGGACACTGGGTCTTATTTTTGTCATTTTTCTTCTTCTGCATTTTGTAACTTTGTTTTAGCTTTTTTCCCTCTTCACCGTTCTCCAATGTTTTTAGGCAAAAATAGGTCTCACACATTCATGGGTCACCCTGGAAACTGAAATGACGAGGCATTAGAAGCTGAATTGAAGGATAACATTGGGTTTAGGTACTTTGGATTTTTACCCAGTTCTAGCAGAGTGGGATCGATAGCCAGGAGCAAATCACTCAACAAATCCATCTTGTTTCAACTGTCTTTGAAATGGAAAGAATTTTTGCCAATTTCTTATTGCAGCTCATTTCAAACCTAACACCTTGGTCAGCCTTGGGTGAAGGGCAGTGGAGAGATCTCAGATAAAAACATAGCTGAGCCCAGGTAAAGTGCTGTGAAGAGAAGAGGCAGTGAAATGGGCAATGAACAGGACAACGTGACTTCTCCACAGAAGGCCCAGAGAAAATCTGTGTTAATACAGTTCACAGGCATAGATGTGACAGATATACCACGAATGTTCACAGGTGGAATAATGATGATAAATTGGAACTTCTGAGAGGCATTTGCTTTACACTAAAATACTCAGGTCCTCTTTTGATGACATTAATATGGAATTTTCTTACCTTAACACAGATTCAGTAGCAAAATAGTTTACAATTAAGCTGGTATCTGCATCCACACCTAACTTCAAAAAAGCAATGTTTCCTTTACAAAGAAAGGGTTTTTTTTCCCCATTGAGACCAAGTTCCTGGAGATAAAATACTCACAATGGTTGTGCAGCCACATCTGAGACAGGGATTAAGCTTCACAAGCCTTTCCACAGCACTACGTTAGGGCATAAAGAGGGAAGATAAAGGATTCTATATCCAGGAGAAATCACATTTATCTTCAAGTGACAAGCAATAGTGAGAACAATACTCTGTATTTTATCCAGCAGCAATCCTTTCTCATCTCCTTCACAGAATACTTTCAGTGACCAGCTGGGCTGTGTCCTGGAAAACCATATTAGAGATTAATTAGTAATGGATTTTTAACAATAGTGTAGAAGATACACACAGGAGAGAAAGATCAGGCAGTTGAATTGAATTATTATACTTCCATAGGTTTTCAGATTGACTACTTCATGCTTTTGATTAAATTATTATAATTTATGTGCTTTACAAGTAGCAATCTTCTCTGAGAGATTATTTTCTCTTGACCTATCTCCATATAGAATTATTTCCATGGCAACAGTTTGAGTGATTTAGAAACAAAATTATGAACTTCCATTACTACTGAGTTAAAAAACTAGCACTACTTAAAAACAAAAATGCAGCAGATTTTGGCTTTATGAAAGATAAAGAATAGCGTTTGAAGCAGTGATATAAAAAGAGGAAATTCAAACTCGATCTTTCATTATTTCTTTGTAGCAAAAAATTTTTCTTCAAAAAGGGTTATAAACATACCATTATCATTAGACAAAATAAATCTAATGTTTATCTGCATTTGAAAGTATCTTTAAAGTAATTTGACATAAAAGATCCATTATTTCTCCTGAATCAGCAGACTGATAAATCAATGCATAATAACAATTATTTGGTATTTCTGTATTATTTCCTTAGTGATGAAATGATGAAATCAGTTAAATGTTTTAAACGTAAGGCAGAAATTTATGAAATTAGATAAAGCCATGAGGAACAGATGACAATTACCACAGGGTAAGTGACAGATCAGTCACAGTGCTGATTGAAACGTTAGCAATTATCTTTGAGTGCACAATGAAGGTGGAAGAGGAGATCCCAACAGGCTGGAGAAGAGCAAACAACAGAAGGAAAGTGAGAAGGATGTGGATGGAGAGAAGAGCAGTCAGACTTGTTTTGGTACCTGGAAGAATACTATATGAATTATTTATGGCTTTAGAAGTGTCAGCAGGATAAAATACAAGTATATCAGAAGTAGATTTTTCAGAAACAAGTTTCATGATCCAGATTGACCCCTTTCTTTGACAGGATAACTGGTCCCAAAAACAGGGGAAAAGTAGCTGACAAGTTGCATCTTGACTTCAGAACTTGACTCCTTGAACTTCATCCTGGCCAGATGATGTTCTTACATACAATGTAAGAGAGAGTGAAAGAGATTAAATCTTAACAAGGTGAGTGCTGAACTGCTTGGCATATGACACCCAAAGGCAAGCAGTCAATAGTTCCTTCCCTAGTGAATTTGAAGAGTTTTTAGACAATTTGTTTTTCATTTCAAGTTCAGATGATGGACTAAAGGATGTACTTTCATGTATGGAGGGATGAAGCCTCTTGAGGGAAGTTTTCAAACCTACTTGAGGAATACAGTAGGGATCAGAGCAATCTGCAAGTCAGGGGAAAAGCACAACCAGCAAAGTTGAATGAAATAAATCATTATTGGTCAAGCATGAACTCCTAGGCAATTGCACCAGCCAGTTGTGCTGGGGCTTGAGGTGTTACATGTCTATCCCCAGCATCACAGAGGGCTCCAGCCACCTGGTCTCAGTGCCAGCTCCATGAGGGCCAGGAACAGGCCCAGTCATGGTCTGGAGATGAGGGGCTGGAAACTCAGATGAGGGGCTGGAAACCATCTCAAGCTGGTCTTGATCTGGCATGGCCTCTTCACTCTCATTCTGGTCATTGAGCTCTGCAGCTTCATGAGAAGCTGACAAGGAAATAAAATGCGGAATGTGAGAAGGGGACTTCAAATGTGCAAATACAGAGGCAGCAGAACAACACCTCACTTCTCCATCACACCCACCCCCCCAAAAAAAGCAATCCAAACCCATGAGTTTGCATTAGATAGAAGATGAAATGTTAAATAAAAGGGAAAGCATATTCTGCATTGTATCAGTAAGACCATCATAGGCTCTGAGTTTGCTCTCCTCTTTGTTGATGAATCTTGGGCTTGTGCACTAAATCCAATTTAAGAAAGGTTGGCTACTGCCCAGAATAGGCAACTGTGACAGAGGTTTAAGAAATGTGAGTCAGGAGGATTGGAGAAAAGTTCCTCTGCAAAAGAAAGGACTGAGGGGAGTGTGCAGTGGTCTCCCTGTGGCAGGGAGGACAGCAAGCAGAGGCTTCCTGAGGCACTTTGCAGGATTTACTTGGAGTTTCATTAGCAAAAACATCTCCTTCACCTGGGCAGGCTCTAAGCCCCTAATCTGATCCCATCAATAAACTACAGATTCAGCTATCAAGAATCCTTTATCATGGTGTTGTAATTGTTTATTCTTTTGCATTTTTACACATGCACTGTACCCCTTGGGCAGAATGACTGCTGGGGTGAGCAGGCTTTCCTGCTGTAAGGTAATCAAGGCTTATGCAAAGGAATCTGCTGGGAACACGTGCTGTGTAATCCCAGACAGTAAGTGACAGAAAACAGAACTTCCCAGGGAGCCCATTTAATCCAGACAGATGAAATTCATTTTGGATGGTTTCTGTTTCTCAGGTCATAATGGATAAGTTTTATCAGGTTGTGGAGAACATCACTCTCTTCTACAGTTTTTAGAAACAGACACTGCCATGTTCACAATGGATCTTTTCTTCTCTTTCTAACATGTTTCTTCCTTTTTTTTTGTAAATTTTCAGGCTTGTCTAGGAATTTTTTAAAATTCTAATCCTTTAATCTCAGTGAGATAAAGTCTCTCTTAAAAGATAGCGTTGGAAGTGCTCTTAAAAGTTGTTTGGAATACATAAAAACCTCATGTTTATGTCTTCTTCCCACTAATTTAGATCACGTCATCTATTCAAGGAGGCAGGATGGCTATATGTGAATCTGGAAGCTTATTCAAAACACTGTTAAACTTTTCTGTTTAATGGTAAAAGGAAATTGAGGTTTAAATACTTTAGGGGTAGAGGAAGGAATTGGGTATGTGGGAGCAATGTGGATCAATTTGATTTTAATAACCAGACTTTCAATTAATACATTATTTTTCACATTTGCAGAAAATCCACTAATAGGTTAATTCTCATTGCCAGCAGGATACAGTTCTGGCCCCATTGAAGTTTGGTACTTGCTGAGTTCATCCAAAGCTCAGTGGCTTTGAAAACACTAAAGTAATCTTCTCCAGGGACTTTGCTGTCCTGGCTGCTGCCTGCTCTGCATCAGCATGTGCTACTCCTTCCCACAGGCAGTCATTAGGGACAATACTCAGTGCCAGAATCTTGGGGAACAGGACATCTCCCACTCTGGGCTGCTCAGACACATAACTTCTTACCCAGCAGTTTCCTTCATTAAGTATTTCAAAAAGGGCCTCTGTAGAGCAGTGGGTGCATATCACTGGGACACACAGGCACTGGGAAGTCTGCTGCTGGGGGTCAAGGCATTGCTCACAGAGCACAGGAATCAGTGGGCTTTGGTGCTTGGGGCAAGCATTTCCCAGCCTGGTGCTGGAGGTTGATCATCTCATGAAAAGCCCATTTTCATTAAATAAAAAGGGTCTGCTTCAGCCCAGGCTCATTTTTTGATTCTCAGCAATAATTTTACCTTCATTTGATTAAATTCACAGCACAAAGCCTTGGATCTAGTCTTGATAGATGGATACTTTCACTGAACAAAAAACTAAGTTCAAGCTGAATCAGCCTCTCCTGAGCCTGCGACCGAAGGACCAACATGAAAATCAGAGAGCACCTGCCTCTCTCTTCCATTTCACACTGTTTTTAAAAGTCAATTGGCTGCCAAGGCATCAACTACTGGTGCAGATATGTGAGTATGTGGCACTCCCTAACATCAGCCTCCAGGCCATTTCTGGGACTTGCACCAACCCAGTGCTGCAGTGCAAATGGAGATGAGAGCCCAGAGCTCTCCCTGTCCCAGTCATCCCTGGTGTCACTGTCCCTGCAAGCCCAGCACCTTGGGGAGGCTGTAAATCCTTGCCGCTCCCAGCACTGAGAGCAGGAATATCTCTGCCTCTCTGCTCTAACCATGCTTGGCAAGGTTTGTCCAGTTCTCCATGCCCTTTAATTTTGTTCTCTTTTACTACAAGGCTTGACCTTTTTAAGGATCAAAAGATTTCCAGGCCTTTCTCTGACTTAGATATTTTTAGGCTTTAAAATTCAGTGGTGATCCTTCCCTCCTCCTCATGTCTGAGCTCTGCCCTGCTGGGATAAGAGGGAAAGCCTGTGCTTCCTTCGGCTTTGGTCACCACCTCCTCATTTTTGAAGATAACAGTCTCATAAACAACATTAGATTCTTGTGTTTCAATTTCACAGGGAAGATTAGCTTTTGTGCTGCAACAGTGGAAGATTGAAGGTGGAAGGGGTCCACAAACAATTCACCAATTTGGAAATGCCTTTACCCATCTTCCCTTTGTTTGCAATACTTGGTTAACTGAATAGAAATCAAACTGCTCTCAGACAGACTAGGGCAGCAGTTCAATAAGAACAAAGCATTTAATTAAAATCAGCTCAGTAAGATGAAAACACTTCAAAACCGGCTTAGAAGAAAAAGGGCAACAAAACTTTATCCACACCAATTGCAAACCGGAAATAATCAGAGTTTGCAAAGATAGTGGTTTAATCACTAATTGAAAGAACTATTGTTCTGCAAACCTCGAGGCAGGACCTGTGCTGCTGCTGTGGGATTCAGTCCAGTCCCACCACAAGGGCTGATGTGATAACTTCCCAGCACCACAATCCCTGCTCCTGGCATGTGCTCTGCAAGCAAGAGGGACACAGGGGTTCTTCTTGGCATGAGAGGTGCCACACCTTTCTCCTGTGCCTCCCTAAGTCCAGAAAATAAAATACCCATGTTCACAGGCAATTTAGCAGGGTGAGAGGCAGCTCTTCCATCTGCATTCATTAGCACTGTGTCTGGCATACCCCATTCTGGGGATGAGTGGATTTCTGTGAACTGGTTTTTAGGAGGATGTTTTGAGTTAAAAGGCCTTTTCCATAAATAGTCACGGTCAATTCAGCCCTTCCAGATCATTTTTGGTAAATGGGACACTGGGTTTCACATATTCTGAGGAGGAAGTGGAGCGTCACATGGGAAAATGCCAGGGATCCGTGTGTCTTTGTGTCACTCGTGTTGGTGTCAGCAGTATCCATCTGGGTTTAAATAGGAGCCTTTCAAAGGCAGAGTTTAAATGATGCATTTATGGCTGCTTTGTCCTGCAATAGTAAATGTCGGGAACTGCAGGTTCATTGCAGCAGCCTGGCTCAGCTGACAGGTTTTCTTTGTGCAGTCTAGATTTATGTGACCTTGTGTCCTGAGACCTCCTGTCTGTGGCCAATGTTTGGGACATGGAAAGGCAACACTGCAATGGCTTTGTGTGTCCGAAGGTGGCAGCTGGCTCTTTGGGAACTCTGACAGTGGGATTTTGGTCACTGATTTAGCTTCAATGTTATATGAAACTGCCTGTTGTATGTTCTATAAAGCTGCCTGAAGAACATCCCTGTGCAGTAATTAAATAGGTAGGCAAGGCTGTACCCTCTTGGGACACATTTCATTTTCACCTGAGATAACTGAGGATAAACTGCAAATTGCCTTACCAGGAGAGACTTTCCTGCTGTTTGCCAGCCTGTCCTTATCCCCATGGACTGGAGAGGGACAGCACAAGCCAACAAGGCAACAGTGAAATGCTCTCACCCCCCTAGCCCTGACAAGGCAGGTGTTTTCTCATTTTTATGTCTTCAAACTCAAGGAGTCAAAGGTCTCCATCATTCACAAGCCTAGAGCCTTGTCTTCCAATCTTATACATCCCCATGGGAGTCATGGGGATTTCTCTCACCTGAAATGCCCTCATATTGTTGTGGGTTAAAGTATTTCTGCATACGGAAGCTTTGGGTTTTGTGCAGTAGAGGCAAAGGAAGTAGAGAAAACAAGATCTTGTTTTTCCCCAAGTGAAAGCTCTGACTGCTTTCATACAGAAGACGAATAGCAGCTTTGCTTGTATGCTCCTAAACATAGACTATGGCACTATAAACACATGCTGACAGTGCCAGGCATGCATGGGTTGCTGCTGCTGAGGCCTTGGATGCAGGAGGACATAGAGCAGTGTCAGCATCCTGGGTATTATGTGTCACCTAGAAAGGTAGTCTAGTACCCACAACTGACTCTATGAATTTAAGCCCAAAACTCAGTGCAAACTGCACATTAGTTGCATTGATGACATCTTACTTATGCCACATCCCAGACTTCTCGCTTTTCCAAATTGTAAGTTGTATTTCCAGATATTAAAACACCTGTTGATGTGCTTTCCCTTAGTGTAAATTACCTGTGAAATGAAGTTATTTAACTGGTGTGGAATAACGCTGGCTCTTTGCTTACATCTCAAGAGACAACAAGTCTGCAAGAGCAAGGATAACAGTGGTTTGTTCATCAGGTGTTGGCACTTCTGAAAATGGTTGGCAGTGTTTGCTCAGAAATTGGGAAGGGATCTAACGATCCAGAACTAATCTAATTTGCATGGATATTTTACCTTAAATGCCACCTTGAACAAAATTACAACTCTGCAGGCATCTTCAGGAAGGTAGACGAGACTGAGAAAATGGAGACAAACAGAAAACATGCATTTCTTAAGAAGGTTGAATTATCCTCTAGAAGTTCTGGTCTGTCCCTAGGGACTCTACAGAGAGCCTGACAGTGCTCAGGTAACGAGCCAAAACTGTATGCTTATTTTTAGCACCCAGCATGTCAGAACTGGTTCTTTCTCAGGATATGAGTGTCAATTGCTCACTGCCCTCTTGAACGCAGTGTCTGATGGTGATGTGCTGAGAGCATGGCCATCTCTTAGTTCTGCTGCTGTGTGATGTTAAAAAAGCTTGGCTTAACAGGTCCCTACTGAAAGTTCAAGATGTGGAAATTTGAAGGCAGGTGGCGTATCTGAAAAGTCATGGCAGCAGCAGAAATTTATAGGAGGTGAAAATGAATCAAAATAGAGGATAAAGTGTATTGAAGTAGAGTGTTAGGCAAGGGGAAGGAAGTCAAACTGCAGTCTGCCTACTGAAAAGAGGAGATTCAGTTCCTCTTAGACAAGAAGGGTTAGGGAAGAATTATTTCTGTTACTGCTTTTTGAGTTGACTGCAAAGTAAGCTCTTATTTGCTTTTAAGAAGGAATGGGACTTGGTTGTACTCCTGCAAATAATCAGGAGGGATGGAGCAGAGAAGAGAAAGGGTACTGCAGCTTTGCGGAGCCTTTCAGGGTACCAGGCCCTGGACTGACTGCAGATGCATGTCTGCTATCTGGTCTGCTGTGCCTTCTCTTCAGAGAGGTGACATTCCAGTGTCACAGTAGCAGTGTGCCTCAAAAAGGACTGTGTGACCAGACTGCTCCTTCAGTGCCTGGGCCCAGTTCTGTGCAGCTCTTCAGCAAATCCTGGGGGAGCACATTTCCCTCCTTGGACTGAGCAATTCCTTGAGTGGGATGTGATGATGCAGAGCAGAAGGAAGGCTCCAGCACCCTTGTCTTATGCAGCCTCCACCAGGAGTGGTGCCCCAGTCAGACTGGCTGTCAAAGGGGTGGTAATGATGGGGAGATGACTGAGACAGCTTTAACATCCCTTCAAACACTGCTGGTGATTCCAGTCACAGCACACAGCAGTACTTGATGGTATCAGAACCTATCTCATATATCTACTTTACTTTTTCTGGGGAGGAGTGAAAGGAGTTAGATGTTCAGTATCATCCAAGTCACAAGTATCAGACCTCATTGCTTTGGGTCCAGGAATGGAGAAGGAAAATAGCATGCAAAAGTCCAGAGGCAGCAATAATCAAAGAATCATAGAATAGATACTGTTGGGTTGGAAGGGACCCCAAATACCATCCAGTTCCAACCTCTATGCCATGAGTAGGGTCACCTTTCACTAGACACTAGACCAGGTTGCTCAGAGTTCCATCCAACTTGGCCTTGAACACTTCTGGGGATGTGTCCTCACAGATGCTCCTCTGATGGTCAGCAGAGGTCCTTGCTGATGTTCTGAGTGACAGCAGCCTTGGTGGGTTTCCATAAACTTCCTCAAACTCTCCTTTCAGTTTCTGCATCTTTCACCAACCCAAGTCTAATTCTTCATTACCAGAGCAAGTGGAACAAGGGCTGATTTCTTTACACAGAGCAGACAAAAATATATGACTTTCCTTAACTCTATGACCCTTCTGATGAACAGGTTTTGATATTTCTCATAACATGGATATCATGGTTTAATGGACGTGCAGTTGCAATGAGGGTGGATTGCCAATGAGGTAGGCTGGGGGATGAAGTGATTGAAAGCAGCTCTCCAGAAAAAGACTTAGGGGCAGAAGGGGATGAAAAACTGGACACGAGCTGACAATGTGCACTTGGAAGCCCAGAAAGCCAACTGTATCCTGCTCCAAAAGCAGTATGGCCAGCAGGTTGAGGGATCTGAGTCTCCCCCTTCACTTTGCCTTCGTGAGACCCCTCCTGCAGTCCTGTGCCGAGTTCTGAGGGCCCAGCACAAGAAGGATGTAGACCTGTTGGAGTGAGTCCAGAGGAGGTCACGACAATGATTAGAGGGCTGGAGCACCTCTCATATGAAGACAGGCTGAGAGAGTTGTGGGTGTTCAGCCTAGAGAAGAGAAGGCCCTGGGGACACCTTACAGCAGCCTTACAGTACTTAAAGAGGGCTTGTAAGAAAGATGGAGACAGATATTTTAGCAGACCATGTAGCCATAGTGCAATGAGTAAGGGTTTTATACTGAAAGAGGATAGATTCTGACTAGATGTAAGGACGAAATCTCTGATGAAGGTGGTAAAACACTGGAACGGGATGCCCCATCCTTGGAAACATTCAAAGTTTGGTCAGATGGGGCTTTGAGAAACCTGATCTAGTTGAAGATGTTCCTGCTCACTGCTGGAGGGTTGGACTAGGTGGCCTTTAGAAGTCCCTTCCAGCCCAAAGTGTTCTACAATTCTATGATTCTGTGGTTGTTCCTTTCCTCTTCTTGACTATACACTACAACATCTGAAGAACTCACATCAGGAAGCATGATTTGTCCTCTCAGTTTTGGATGGACAAGGTGGGAACAAGAGCAGACTATGGTTTTATAAAGGCAATTTAACAAAGGTGGCCTATAAACATCAAAGTGCCTGAGTGTGTCCTCCAGGGAGAATCTCATGGCTATTTTATCATCCAAACATTGACTGTGTAATGTTGGTGCAAGAACAGGTAAGAAAGCAGGTGGTATCATGGGTGAAAGCAGCACAGTCACCCCAAACTAGTTGCAGGTTGGGATGGACACAGAGGAACATTCCCAAGTGGCCTGGGCTCAAGCTTTCCTCATTTAGACAGCACCAAATGTCACCCAGCTGAGTCTGGGCTGGTCTCCGTGTAATATGGGCATAATATTAGGAGCTAGAGGAAGGTTGTTCATTTGTCCAAACTACAGTCTGGACTCTGCTGTTAAGGAACAGCTAGCATTTAAACTCTTTGTCCTTGTATTTCAGAAAGAATCCAATGTTGTGTGTTTCTTTTTTCCTTTTCCTAATTTAGATTGCTGGAAGGAGCATGAGAGCAGCTTATTGGTGTCCCTGCAGCTCACCAGCTCCAGCCTCCCCAGCATCCTCAGCTTTTGAGCTTCAGGCACTGGCATGGGTGTAAGATCTATCAATCATCACAGTGCTGCAGAAAACAAAGGAGATCTCAGCACAGCAGGAGCCAAAGATGCCGGAAAAACAGTTGCTCCTTGTTCAAACATGCAGGCTGCATCCATGCAAGGAGTCAGGCCAGCCAAGAATAAAGTCTCAAGAAAGGGAAAGGATCTGAATTATCCTTCATCTGATAGTGAGAGTGCCTTCTTTCTTATGAGCCAAAATTCAGTGTTAATTAAATTGCTCACCTTCCTCCAGAGAAAATTAGTACACTTCTATACAGTGTAGGATTTGAGTGCAAGTTGGCAGGTGTGGTGGCTTAAGTGAAGAGGCCTGTGATGGCAGGCAGCCTCTCCATCCAGAATGAAGCTGTGGGTAACACAAGCAGTGGGGAGCCCCAGTGGCCAAAATGATGTGTAAACCCCAGCTCCTATCCTGCCTTCTGTCCTCTTGACTTGCACAGAAGTCCTCCATGGGGAGCCGGCAGTTTGCTGTCATAGCTGCTGCAATGGGGGTGGCTGTGAGGGAGACTCCCCAGCACGGGGGAGGAGGGGAAACCCTTGAGCTGGGCTGCAGCATTAAGGGAGGGCTGTCCCCAGGGTCTGGTGGGCACTGAGTGTTGTGGGAATTCACCACTCTTGTTCCAGCTATGAAGATGATTTAAGAGATTACCTTCAACAGAGGCCATTGAAATACCTCAATATATGACTGTCCTGCTGCTGTGCGATAAGGGTGGAGACACCATAACCTCCCTAGGCAACCTGTGTCAGTGTTTGATCAACCTCATAGTTGAAAAAGTGTTTCCTAATACTCAGAGTGAACCTTCAGTTTTAGTTTGCCCCTGTTGCCTCTTCTCCTGACACTGGACACTACCAAAAAGAGCCTGGCTCTTACTTCTTTGCAACCTCCCTTAAGGTATTAATATGTATTAATAAGGTTCCAGTTGAGCCTTCTCTCCACACTGAAAAGTCCCAGGTCTCTCAGGAGAGATACTCCACACCCTTAATCTTTTTCATGAGCTTTTGTTGGAGTCTTTCCAGTATGTCCATGTCTCTTTTGTACTGGGGAGCCCACAGCTGGACCCAACACTCCAGTTGTTACCTCACAAGTGCTGAGTAGAGTGGAAGGCTTTTGACCTGCTGGCACTAGTTTGGCTAATGCAGGCCATGGCTCCTGTTCAACTTAGTGTCCAGCAGGATTCCCAGATCCTTTTCTGACAAGCTGCTTTCCAATGGGGCAGTCCCCAGCATATCCTGGTGCATGAGGCTGTCCCCTCCCAGGTGCAGGACTTCACACTTCTCCTTGTTGAACCTCATAAGGCTCCTGTTGGCCGATTTCTTCAGCCTGTTGAGGTCTCTGGATGTCAGCATGACTCTCTGGCATAACAGCCTCTCCTCACAGTTTTGTGTCACCTGCAAAGTTGCTGAAGGCACATGCTTCCCTCTCATCCAAATCATTAATGAAGATGTCAAACAGGACTGGACTCAGTATAGACCCTACACCACTTATCTCTGAGTTCTGACTAAATCTGGTGTTACCCAACACCACGCTCTGGGCCCAGCCATTCAGGCAGTTCTCAATCCTTCTCACTGTCTGCTCAACTAACTCACACATCAACAGCTTGTCTATGGGGATCTAATGTAAGATAGTGTTGACAGATGTCCAGGTATAAACCCTCTGCTCTTCCCTCATCTCCAGGCTGGTCATTTCTTCATATGAGTTTGTCAAGTTGGTCAAGCATGGCTTCCACCCAGTGAAACTGTGCTGACTGCTCCTGGTGACTTTCTTGTCATTCATGTACCTGGAAATGATTTCCAGGGATAAAGGTGAGGCTGGTCAGCCTGTAGTTCCTTGGATCCTCCTTCTTGTCCTTCTTGAAGATAGGAATGACACTTGATTTTCTCCAGGCTTTGGGCACTTACTCCTCCTATTTTATGGGAAAACATGTCAGTCCTTAAAACATGTGGTAAAACAGCATCATTTCTGAAGAGACTGCATCTGAGAGAGGGTTTTTCTGGCCTGGCTGTGCTGGCAAACACTTCAGAGATAAATGGTGCCTCAAAAACCAGAGGATTATTTTGACTGTAACCTTCTGTGTTTCAATTCCATCTCTGGATTCACAAATAACATCTGTCGTGCCTCTGCTTAGGCAATCTTGCAGGCTATAAAAAAGTTGTGAATGCAAAGATAGGGAAACAGAAGTTCAAGTCCCTGTGGGCATCTCTCCCTAATGATTCACTCCTGGCATGACATGGAACTTGCTGCACCTTCAATGACTGGTCTGTGCTCAAGGGTCCCAGCTCTGCAGTGAACTGTGTCAACCATTCCCCACTTGGCAGTGGAAATGCTTTAATACTCAACTACACAGCAAAGGAAGTAAGAACATCAACAGCAGAAAGATAATTAGGGAAAGATATCCAATAGAGATGCAAATTAACCTCCCTCCACAAAGCCCTTTATAGATCCTGGGATTTTGTGTACTTATTACTTCTATTAAATGTGACATATTTAAAGCTTCCCTTTGCCAAAAGTGCTTTTCACTCTTTCTCTCTGACCTCACTTAGCTAGTTCATGAACAAAAAGGCAGACTAAAGGGGAGATAAATATAATTTATTAAACCCTTGAGACCACTGGAAAAAATGCCATGTAGAAAATCTTCATGAAACATACAGTATTTTAAAACATTTTATTTTGCTGAAGGTTTTGAAGTATTAATTACCAATAACATTCCAAAGTTCAGTGTTTCTCTACCAACCATTCCCTTGCTTGCAAAGAACTTAACCAGCTCCCTCCACACCATACCTGCTGCTTCTCCTGCTTCCTCTTGTAGCAAACTCATCCAAACTCACAGCAACCACTGTTTGACCTGGGTAAAAAAAAAAGCACTAAGTATAGTGCTCTAGGTTGGCTCTAGGTCACAGCTCAACAAAGAAGGTCTGTTTCTTGAAAGCGGATGGGGTGCTTGCCTAATGTGGAAGGTCCCTGGCAGGCCAGCACAGAGCCAGTACAGTTTTTTGGTCTGCAACCTCAACACACAAGGTGAGGCTCTGGGTGGAGGTCATTAGGGGCTGGGTCAGTTACTGGGAAGCAGGTTTTGCAGAGTTGAAGTGATGGGCTAAGCACGTGGGACAGCAGCTGATTTCTGAGTGACTTCTAACCAGGTGCAACCACTTCCTTCCTTCTGCCCATTTGTGACTTTGGTCTCATCTCCAAAAACTGTCATTTGCTGCTGCGGTGCCCCTGGGTTTCAGCAGGAACATCTCATCCTTATACACAGCTGGGGTTGGATGAGGGCTTGGTGGTGGAGATCTCTGAGGAGGCAGTGCCACCACACGGTGCACCTCCAGAAGATGCACATCCCATGTGTCAGCTAGCACTTTCCAGCTGCGGTGGCTGGAGACCAACATCCTCAGCAGGCATAGAGTTACTGACACAGCTAAATGCCATGAGACATTGGTGAGCACTGGCCAGCATGAGGCTCCAACACAAGAGGTATCCATGGCACGACATGAAGCTTGGCTGGATCCAGCATTGCTGGATGAGAATAGAGACAACATCCTAAAATAGCCAGGGGCGATGATGAGAGCATGGGGAGCATCTTGAGGCATGGAAGGCATATTCTGCACAGTAGACAGTCAGACACGTTTGTTCTCATGTGTAGTGGGAGTTGTGATGGCTGTCTGGATCAACCTTTCAGCCTCCAGGAGATATGAGGCAATTCTGTGCAGCTGTATCCTCTCTCACTGCAAGCTAAATGATGTCACGCCTAACCTCTGCTGCCAAAGGCTCAGCTCACACTCGGGCACTTGCTGCTGCTGAGGAGCTGTGTGATAACTTGCCAATCTGCAATCATGTGTCAGAGCCTCTTAACGGATGAAAATCAGGAGCAACTCCATAAAAGTCAATTACCCTGGTGCAAAACATGGGCAACGAGCCTCCTGTGCACTTATCAGTGAGGCTGGGCCTGTTAGTCATGAATTACTCAAAACTGAACAGAGAAAAAACAAAAGCCCGGTTGGCACTATTGAAGTAACTGCTTCAAGCTAAGATTTATGGGAAATGGGCTGTGTAATGAAAAACAGCTCTTTCCTTCTAAGCTCACGTGCCATTAAGTAGTTTACTATATTCTACATGTCCTTGCCACTCATTTTTTGTCATGTTGAGCATGTATTTTTTTATTAACATTCTTTGAGAAGTCATGGTTTGCTGGGTATTTTTTTATTTAGAAAACATCTTCCTTGGAACCGAATCTGTGTAAAAAGCTCAGGTAGCATAGCAAGAAAAAAGGCAGTTCTGAGAACTACTGTGCTCTTGCCTCATGTTGCGACTTTCAGTAAACGACCCAGCAAAGCTGCAGTCCCAGAGCTTGGGTCAGACCCTTGAGGAAAGTCAACCTGCACCAGCCATGGGCTCCAGGCACCACAAGGACTTTGTCTATGAAGCTGTTACAAGGTTCTTGTTAATAGATCCTTTGGGGTGGATTGGAGTGAAATGACACTGAATGTTTATATATATGGCAGGTTTATCTTAGAACAATTTGGTTGCAATAGAAAGAAGGTATGTAGCCATTTTGGTTATTATCTATAGAAATATAACAATATAAAAGTATAAAAATATCACATAAGAATTTAAATACGGAAAAGAAAGAAAGAGAAAGAAACTAAAAGGGCAGATAGCAGAGAGGAAAGATACCACCACCTGTGGATCCAGCGACGAGACTTGATTGTTGGAATTTAGATGTCTGTTAGTGGAAGTGATGGTTGCAGT
The DNA here is from genome assembly GCA_013390005.1 of Calyptomena viridis. NCBI lineage: Eukaryota > Metazoa > Chordata > Aves > Passeriformes > Eurylaimidae > Calyptomena > Calyptomena viridis. Next base: position 91,626 of record WEIV01021695.1, on the reverse strand, counting down.
CTTGATCTGTTGGGACTGTGGAAAGCCCCCAAAACAAAAAGTTCAAGGAATTAATATACATTTCAATTGTGAATCCTAGGGGTTGAGAGTTTCACACTGTGTGATGCAACACTGTAGATTTGTTACAATAATGTGGTTCATGTGCAGTCCTCTGGTTGAAGGCCCCAGAAATGAGTCTGAGGGCTCTTTAGGGGTCTTTTATGGTTTATGACCCCTTTAAGACATGATAGCTGCTTCTCATGCCAGCTTAGTTGAGCCAGTTATGCCCCATCAGAAGGGATGAACACCTTGAGGCTTAGGTGGGAATGTCCCAATGTGTCCTATGGTGGGGAGTTTTACACCTGAGTCTTATTGGGAGAGAAGATATTGACATGATAAAAAGCATTATCCCACCTCTTCCCTTTTCTGGCTCCAAAACCAGATTGTTGCTAAACAAAGGTTGGTTTGTGGTGGCCAGGCTCAGGTGGGGCGTGTGCACCCCCTTTGTCTTATGCGGATCAGAGTTTTCACCACCACAGACCCAAAAAATCTCCTCTTCCCCTTTGACTGCAGGGTGCAAACCTGGTCTCAGCAAAGCACCTGCTGCTTTTGCAAATGTCTGATTGCTTGAGTCATTAACCATAAACATCTCACAGATGCTGAGGTGCATGGTGGTCCCTGGCACACGTCTGGCTCTGATGGTGTCCCCAGGTCTGGGAGCCAGCTCACACCATGGACCATTTCTACAATAGCATGATCCACCTGTGCCAACTGGTCTCAGTGCTGGAGGTCCTGCAGGGAAATATTTACCAGTAGAGTTCTAAGATGCTTTTTAATAAACACCGGAGCATGTCCCAGGCCAGCAGAGAAAGGATGTGAGTAATCTGTGGCAAGAAGAGACTAGGCAGCACTGCTGGGAGCTGAGAGGGATTGTTCCTCTCATGGCAGGAGGTACCTTCCACTCATCTGAGCCTTACAGAGCTGTGTCAGGCTTTCCTTGGTAGAGACTGAGGTTTCACCATCATAGGTGGGAATCTGTATTGTTGAAATGATGTTCCCTAGGAGAGGGCAACCAGACCTGCTGAAAACATGGCTAGGAAAAAGTGGCAGGAAGCAGCAGCCACAGAAGAGATATTGAAGGAGAAAACTCTATTGCACTGGCTCCTCCACCATATTGGGTGGTGATTAGGCAGTGTCACACTCAGTGCCAGCTCCTCTGCTGGAATACCCAGTGCCCCAGGACATGGCAGCAGTGGCATTTGGTATCCCAGGGATGTGCTAATGCACCCTGGCTGTTCAGTGCTCCTCCAACTCTGGGCTGAGGGTTTTTTTAGCTTCAGGAGAGAACATGTTCATCTCAGCCTGACCTGTCTCTTTCAAATCCCAGTGGTAAAGGAGTTTTTCAGATTAGGGACAAAATTGGCAGAATGCAGCAAAGGTTTCTGAGAGGTTTTAGTATCAACAGAAATTTCAGCTTATTGAAGCAATTTCCCGAGTCTTTTAACCTAACTCTAAACCCAGCAATTTTATCCTGAAGGGCACAGAAACATTTGGAAACCTATTAGACTCTACTGTTAGTGTTTCTATGGAAAAATGGAAGTCGGATGTAGGAACAAATGAACAATAGTAATACCCAGCAAGTCATTCCTTGCCATTTTTATTGCGTAACAGTACAGATCATACAAGTATTTTTTCTGTCCACCTGGAAGTGGGGGGATGGACTCTGGCATACCCCCAGCCCCTGTGACAAGAAATATCTCAACGCTCCCAAAATTCAATGGGATAAAAAGTGTGTGAATGCTGGGTATCACCCAGGAGTAGAGAGACCTGCTATCACCTTGATGTGTAAAATTACACATCTTTCCATTCATCTTAGAGAGAGACTAAAGTCAGATACATACCCTCATGCCTATATCATGGAGAATTACTTATTTATGTGCACTCAATGGCCTAAAGAACAATTACTCTTCCTATGCAAACAAAAAAAATTAAATAATGCAAATTTGCTCCCCCATCACTACGTTTGCAAGCAGAGGAGGCTGTCCCTGAGCAGGTAGTGACAGTGGCAGTCATTAAAATCAGGCAAATAAATAAGGAACTAGTGATTGCTGCAACAGATTAACAAACTGCAAAAACAATGCTATGGATTCCTAGTCCTAAAAGCTGTGGGGAGAAGCAGCTTGGGTTGCTGCTAACAGTGTGTCAGCCTTTTTATAGCAAAATTGAGCGCTGGTGTTTTCCACCTCTGTCTCTCCCCTGGTGGCACTGTGTTGGTGTTCACAGCAATAGGTTAATCACTAAAAAATTATCTATCTCATTCCATACACAAAGACAACACACAGTCCTTTGTATCTGCATCCACTGGAACCAGCAAAGGAAACCTGTGTGCATATACCTGAGTGCTTTGCCTTGGATTAAGTGTGAACTTCTGAAGTTCCCCACCTATTGCTTCAGTTCACATCAAGGAAAGGTCTCATCGCACAGGTCAGCTGCCAGTTCCCTTTCATTATTTCTGAAATACTTATCACTCAGGCTTTCCAAAGCACACTACTAATCCAATGGATTCCAGGAGACCAGAAGGTATTTTTGTTCTCAAATCTCCCCTCCCTGTGATTTTTATAACATTCTTCACTTTGGGTTTGAAAGGAACTTGCGGTGAATACGAACCCTGCACAAGAGCAGGGTAAAAACCCTCTGCAAAGGTTTTCCAATCACCTTCATGCGAGCCTGAAAAAGTGCAGAACAAGAGCTTGCCACTGCACAACTTAGAGTGCTGCTGCCTTATCACATCTCCACTCCCACACACCCAAACACCCTCTCCCCCTGCCTGTTCTGGCATCTTGTCCCCTACACGAGGTCCTGGTGACAAGGAAGTGCTGGAGGGGTAAATGGCACAAGAGGTAACACGCCTGTCTGTGGGTTCATCCCTGGCACACTGCTTTCATGGGAGATAATCCACTGATGTAATGTCACAGCCTGATCTGCCACCTGATGCATAAATATGTAATGGCTTCACAGCCAGAGAATGTAACTTCTTTTTTCTGCTGAGAGGGGGTCTTAGAGCCCTCAGCTCTTCTGCTTAGGGAGGCAGCTCTTCACATAAGTTGCTAACCTCAAGGAGATGACACTTGGTGTCCTTCCTCCTTCCAAAGTGTGATTTAGATCACTTAAATAATCACCATCAAATGTATTAGCAAAAGTAGTCTTAATATGATGCTGTAAGAGTATGACTTAATGAAGTTTGATGGCAAGATTCACTCTGTTACTGTGGGGCACAATCATTTGAGCAATGATTTAAACTACAAAGGCACAAATTGAAGTTATCATGACAAAAACAAAGTAACCAAGGCACAAATCAAAATTACCATATTACAAAGTTATGTGTGATATTGGTCACTTACCAAAGATTTGTCATTGGTAAAAGGTCTCTCTGCCTTGAGGATCAACCTTGAGAGATGTCCCAGCTCAAGGGGAAATCTCCACCATGCAGCCACACTGTGTGGCCAGGAGAGTCCAAAGAGGGCTCCGTTGTGCTGTCATATTTACGGAATAAAGTGGTTGTCAAATTGCATGTGATGGGAAAGGTATGCATGATACTACTTATATCCACAACTTTCTTTGTTCCCTGATAAATGGGTCTTGGAAAAGCCACTATTCATGTGTTAATTGCATGATCAGTGTGCCAAGCTCATATGCATTGATGCTTACTGTGTTATTTTGCTCCTTTCTGGGTTTTCAGAGAACAGATTGAAATTAGAGAAGTCATGTCTCAGACCTTTCCCTCCTTTTCAACCTGTACCAAACCACTTCTAGTTCGGTCAATGGATGCATCCATCACAGTTTAGCAGTCATATCTCCCCAAGGATGCAGTGGCACAGCCCAGCTGAGGTAGTGGGGCAGAAAAAGCTTCAGTTTTAACACTCCAAACTGAACTTCCATTGAACAAGGGCAGTGTCTTTCTAAATGAACATCTAGTTTTCAAGATTTTAATTTTTTAAGCTGTCACAGTCATCTACATATCTCATCCCTGCATTTTGGCTCAAATTTAAAATTGAATTATGATTTTATAGTTTTAGGGGAAAAGTGATATTCCAAATGAAAACCCACTTCCATTGTTTCTAGTTGGTGTTTTCCTTTAAGGTCTTTCTTAGGAGGTTTTGCCTGTCTGTTTGAGATTTTGCCTTTGTGCAGTGACTTGAAACTGAGATGGTTTCTGAAACTTTCTTATCTCCCTGCAAATAGACCCACGACTACAACACTTCCAGCTACAGCTTTCTCAGGATTAACATGTATGAATTGATTTTTTAAAGATTCCCTGTGAAAGTGCACTTTTGCCATGAGGCCAGCACATGGCAGAGAAGGACAGACCTCTGTTCACCCATGGGAGATGGCCCTTCATGGCTTGAGAGGAAACAAGTCCCACATGGGACGTGTCACCCTCTCTCCATTTTCGCTGTGCTGGCTGATGTGAACTGCCTCACACACCCATTGCCAGTGCCTGTTTTGGCTGACTTGTCTGCTAACAAATGATCCAAAGCACATGTGCAGAAACAGGGCCAAAATTATACTCGTGGCACAACTCCAGCCTGGAATAGCCTCCCGGCAGCTGGTGGGCGGCAGCGGCTGCCGCCTCCACTTACAGCTCAGGGGAGACCCAGCATGACTTTTGGGGACAAAGGCTCCTCAGGCAGGATCCCTTTCACCCAAGTTTAGATGCTTACAGCCTTCAGCTGAGTGAGCTGGCTGGGGTCCCCTTTAGAGGAAAGCAGGACTTTCAGAGGGCATGTCACCTCACCCCAAGTTAGATGAAGGTCAGATGAAGCTGCCTGGAAACACCAGTTGTTTCTTTGACTATAAAAGGGTTCTCAGCTGCCAGCTCTGGAATAGGGTACATCACCCTAGAGGTTTGGTCCTTTGCTTAAGCGCAGATGTCCAATATCTGCTTGGCCTGCAGCTGCTGACCCCCAAAAGTCTTTCTTGTCCCCCAGGTCCAAGCCAATCACTTGCCAGGTGCCACAGCCCCTTCAGAGCAGGACACTGGCAGCTAAGAGATGTGCTTGCAGGCCAAGTCTTGCTCAGCCTCCTCCTGCACTGGGCTTTTGGAGGAGAGATGTGTCCACTGGATGGCTGCAGATGAGCACTGCCAAGGGAGATCACATTCATGGCAAAATTTACAGAATTGCCTGAAATATTTTAGTACTGGCAGTACATACTTTTTTTAAAAAAATTGGTTTTTTTTTCTTTTTATCATACAGATAAATTTGAGAAGGTTTAGGCTTTATTTGTCTGCTTCTAATTAATAAACCAAAAGGCACAACTCTGACATTCAAGTGATTCCTATGCTGATTCCCAAACTCTTTGTATGAGACCATAAAACTTTCTCATCCACACAGTTTTTAGAAAAAAATATGTGGGCTAAAAGAACTTTATACAACTTCTTCATTCAAAGACTACTGAACTGAGCTGAAACTTTCTTAGCAGGAACCAAATTACGGAGCATGTGAAATGTTATCCTGAACAATTAAAACCTGGCAAAGTTTAAGGAACTAAAAAACAGGAAATAAAAACATAAAGGAAATGGCAAGACATATTTATCTGCAGCAGGAATCACTTAATACTAATAATGATCATGTTCATATTGGTTTAACTAGGTATCAAATGGGATTATTGTCTCATTTGTGACGTGTAATCAATAGGGAAATAATAGCAGGAAGCCTCCAATGATTAGAAACGACTCAGATCCCAGGAAACTATGCTTTATTCATACTCCAGAATCTCACTTCTCACTCTGCCTGCAAATCCCCTGCCCCACACACACATGTAACAAGGTGCAGTGATGGCAGAAAGACCCGCTGCCACCAGTGACCCAAAAGCTTCTGGTTTCAGTCCCTGGCCTTGCTTTCCCTTTTAGAGAAGTGCACAGTCACACTCCTACGCAATGGCTCATTAGTCAGCATTTCCTCTCACTGTAAGCATTTCCATAACCCTATTTCTGAGGAGCAGGGCTGTCGTCAGCACGTTGCTTTCAGAAGAATGCTCCACTCAGCCACTTCCATTTCAGGCATGGCTACACCCCTGCCTGTGCTGGAGAGGCAGCAGCCTTTCTCTGGATACAAATCCAGTAAATGCTTTATTCACCCCAATTCTGAGCAGTTTGTGGTGACTGAAATGTGACTGGTTCAGGGACTGGAGACTCATGGGGAAGAGAAGGGTGATTTTTGAAGGAATTTCCAGTCTGGACCTACTTCATTGACATAATAAAGAAAACACTTAAGCTTTTCCTCTTTTATTTTTAAAAGTCAGTCATTTCCTTCTTATATTTTATTGGGAAAAAATAGCAGGAAATCCAGATTCTCACACCCTTAGTATTGTCAAAACTCATTAGCAATCCTACCAAACTTTGTTTTTCTCTCAAATGTTGTTCAGATATTGTTAGACATTTTAAAATGAAACAGGAATTCAGTTGGAAAATAAATTTAAACTTGTAATACTGACAGTTTTCCCTTCCTTTCATCTGTTGCAATGTCACCAGTTTACTGGCTGTCCAAAGCATCTTCCTGAATTTCTAAAAATGCAAGAAAGGCAGACAAAAATTTTTCAGAGGAAGAATATTTCAGATCATCCTTATTCACATTGCAAAAATGCGAAAACAAATCAGAAAATCCCTTAACCCACAAGATTATGTGGTTTATATTTTTAGTTTAGCCTTGAGGTTCATGGCCAAGATAGGAAACCAGACAAATTTTTTGCTGGCTCTGCTACAAGTCCCTCTTTAACTGTGGGAAGATTAATGAAGGTCTCTGATTTTTCCACGTTCTCATATGTGCTATATACATACATATTATCAGACAGACAGAAACACAGAGCCTATAAATGACTCCAAAGTCTTAAATCCCAGTGTCTACTGAAGTGTCTAAAATAACTGCATGTTGTTTTCATGAAATGGCTGTTATTAAAATAGCCACAGGAAAAGGAAAGACAGGCAGAAGGTCTCCAACAATCACACTCAAGTGAATATCCCAGATCCTGGGCAGGGGCATGGTGCTGTGCTCCCTCTGTCACCCTTACCCAGCACCTTTTGAAGTGTCCCTGCCAAACAGCACAGTGTTCAGAGCCAGGCAAGGCAGCAGGCAACAGTGATACCTTCTATCCCGGGATCTCTTACTGGATTCTAATGCTGTCCTGTGCAACCCCCTGTGTGGATCTCTATATGAATTAAGTGGAATTTGTTATTCAAACTCAGCTTTACAAAAACTTTCATTTTTTCCACTAAACTCTCAATTTTTCTTTTTTTCGTCTTATCATATGGCTGAAACATAGAAATCCCACAATCTTCTTTTACAAAGCTGGTAAATCTGCAGGCCAAGTGGGAAAAAGAGCAAAAAGGGAAAATAAAAAAAGAAACAGCAACAGAAATGGAAAAAAAAAAGAAAAAACTGTGCTAAATGAAGCCAGTACAGATTTCATCCATCGTAATTACAGGATGAGCCACTGCAGGTCAGTACCTTGAAGGGGAAGGCAGTCAATCTGCTAATTACTGCATTAAATGGAAATGGGTCAGCTCATGGCTACTCTACAAAACCCAGTTATCATGCACAGACTTGAATTTTACGGAAAAACTGGAGCTGGTGCATCTACCAAGTGCAACACCATTCAGAACAGGCTTTGCTTGTCAGCCTTAGCCAAAAGCTTTCCTCTGGGCAGAGCCATTCCAACCCCCGTCACTCCCTCAAGCCTGATTGTGTGGTGCCAGCTGGAAATGGGAGGAAGCAAGAACATCTCACAGTGACCCTCAGTGACTACTTTTTGAGTCAGGCTTGGGACTGAGTCTCCTGTTTTGTCGCTTAAGGAAATTTTTATTTCTTCTAACTTTTTTCACGCTGCACTGCCTAAAGTACTCACCCTGGAGGGGAGAAATGGGGACCTTTTGCCTTTCTCATCCATAGGGGACTTTTGAACTTCCATTTCCCATTTCTCCAGCAAACATGAATGAAGGCAGTGTTAAAATAATTTATTACCTTCCCAGCTGAAACTGTACAGAAACAGCATTCTTAGAAGAGTAAACAGGGATTTTATAGCAAGTAGGACATCTATGTGGGAGCAGGAGATGTGGGAGCTTGTTTTGTCTCCTGCCGTCCCCATACAACTTTTTTTCTTTAGTTGAGCCAATGTTTGCTTAATGCAAAACTCATGAACAGCCTGGAGAGCAGACACAGATGAACAGAGACCAAGCTTTTATAGGAAGGTACCTGGCTGGGCATTGTGAAACCCACTCCAGCACCTGCTGACCAGGAAACACCTGAACCTCTCCGTGATTTGACCCCTTCCTCCTTTTGCTCCCTTGGTACAATCCCTTAATGCAAAGGTGGAAGGAAACTAGCTGAGGTCAGCATGATTTGGGGCTCAATTTACCACCAAACTTGCACTGATCACATCAGCAAGTGTGGCAGCACAACAGGAGAGGATGTGCAAAGTGGTGGTGAGTACTCACTGCCCACATGTACATCTGGGGGAAGTTATTTCTACTTCTTTCTTGGGTGCTCCTGACCCAAGTGTCCTGTGTGCTACCATGGCAGCTGTGTGATGGGAACCAGAGCATGGCAAGTTGAGCCAACCATATGTGCTATGAAAATGCTCCCTTGAGCTAACTAAACAACTGATGAAAACAGGCCTTGATTTATTTTACCATTCCTCATGAAAAAGAATAATTTTCCACATCATTCCATGTAAATTAGGTTTGGGATTTTTTTAGGTAAGGCATTGCAACTATAATTGGATAGCAGTTCTGAACACAAAAAATTCCTTTTGGGGACTGTACACAAGATTAAATATGTAAGCTATGAAAGGTCAAGACAGGGGAAGGCATAAGCAGGAAAACAAATCATAGTAGCCCACAAATGGGAGGGAAGCACTGGGTAGTTTTGATTCTCAACATTCAAGCTAAAGAAATGACTGGGGTTTTTTTGATGTTAACAGTTAAGAACTTGTTAACATAGACATTACCAAATGGACTATTTCTATAAGCTCTTCTGAAGTAAAATCAGTGTCCTTAAATTATTACTGCCAACAAAATAATCTGAGAAGTTCGTGATCATTAGCACAAATTCCCTGGGCAAATTTAAAAAGCAGGTAAATTAGCAGAGAAGTAAGGAAAGTGCTTAGTATGTACCCCAAGAATTTTGTAATTTTGTTTAGGTCCATTTGAAAACCCATGGAGCTCCTCTCCAAAGAACCATTAAATGAATTGTTGATTTCAGCCCTACAGTCATAATATTTCAGGAGAAATGAAAGGCTCTGGAGCTGTGAGTATAAATCAGGCAGATGCCTTCTTTCATTTTGTCTTGTCACTCCCATTTTTCAGTGGTGCTCTCCAAGTCGATCAGGCCTGACAGTGCTGTCATATCCTATTCCTTTACCTCCTCTCTCCAGCATCAGCATCACCAGGCTTCTACTGATCTGCATGGGATTTTGACAGCTTAGATTGACTGCATGACCCTCCCAGCCATCACAGGAAGCAACCCCTCGATGACATCAATGGCACAGAAACACTGCCTTTGGCAGAAAACAGCTAAATTGCATTCTGAGAGTATTTAATGAGTTCAAGGGGAGACTGGTTTGTTTCTGGTTTTTTTACCAAAACTCAACAAAATGATGGTTTTCATACCTCGTTGTGATTTGACAGGGTGACTGGAATTCCCCCATTGAGATGCCACACTGACCACAATGATTGCCCACAGCTTTAACAGCTCCAGATCTCCAAATTTGATACTGTGATTCCTTGTACTTGATAATAAAAACAATACATATACCTGAGGATAACAAATTATGGTGGCTGTTAATGCAGCAGGGACCACTGGGCTGTTACGTCTTTTTATGTTTGGTGACGACTTCAAATTCTGAGGTTCCTCAGCACCTCACTGAAAAAGATCATAACATTACATCAGATGGTCTGTTTAGGGGGTATTCCACTGCAATTTGCTGGGTGTCGTGATGATGGTGTTTGTTGCCTGGGTTACCTTATTCTTGGCAAACCAGTATCTACTGACATTATCATTCAGGGAGGCATTATAAAATCATAGAATAGTTTGTTGGAAGGGACCTTAAACATCATCTGGTTCCAACCTCCCTGCAATAGGCAGAGACACCTCCCACTAGACCAGGTTGTTCAAAGAACCATCTAACCTGGCCTTGAACACTTATGGGATGGGACATTCCCAGCTTCTTTGGGCAACCTCTTCCAGTGCCTCACCACTCTCACAGTAAAGAATTTCTTCCCAATATCTAATCTAAACCTACCTTTCAGTTTGAAGCCATTTCCCCTTGTCCTATCACCACAGTTCCTGAAAGAGAACTTTCTGGCTTCCTTGAAGGCCTCCTTCAGATACTGGAAGGTCGCTATGAGGCCTTCATGCAACCTTCTCTTGTCGAGGCTGAACAGCCCCATCTCTTTGTCTCTTTGTAGGGGAGGTGCTCCAGTCTCCTGGTCAACTTCATGGCCTCCTCTGGCCTTGCTCCAACAGTTCCATGTCCTTCTTATGTTGGGGGCACCACGACTGCATGCAGTATTCCAGGTGAGGTCTCACAAGAGCAGAGGATCTGGATCTGGAAGAGCATTCAAGGATGGTTGAAATTTCCCTATGATATCATCAGAACTTTTACTGCTCACATGTCAAAAGTGGCTTTTGAAAAAGTATATATTGCAAATCAAAATTCCTGCTGACTTCAGGAATCTCTCCTGAGTTAAGAGGAGAAACAGCTCTGTTGTTTTAAGGCTGGTGGACAGATCTCACCGAGGGTGCCAGGAAGGAGAATGATAAAAGCACTGATGTTCTGTTCTTTCAGTCACTAAATACGCTGTGGTGTTCCGGGTTAGCCCAGAACTGTGTTCCTCACAACTGCTGAAAGCAGATCACTATAGGGAAATATCTCAATACTTGCTTGTTGAGTATTCTCCTTGTTCCCAGAAACTTGTAGCTCAAGGACTTCGCAAGCCCTAAGTGGCATAATCATTGATTGATTTCTCTTCCATGAATCTAATCAGTGTCTCCTTGACCCTATATAAAGTTTAAGAACCTGCAATATCTTCGTATGAATAAAACTTAGCCCCTAAATATCTATGACTAATCAATCCTTTAAGCAGCTTTATTGACTTCTGAACTCCCACAGCAGCACTTAATTTGACTATTAACTTAATTTACCACCTTTCAGTGGTAGTATTTTTACTCAAAGCAGTGCACATAATTTTCCTATCACTTGAATTCTTCATTAGATTCAGTGCATGACATGAAATGCAGGAGTCCATAAAGGAAGATCAGTGATATTGTGAGGCCTGAAAAAACATTGGGTCAGAAGGGTTTAAAGATGAATCAATGAAGGAATGGATACAACACAGAAAGCAAGAGTGACTTTACTCAGTCCTGCTGTTGATCTTGAGATTAAAAGTAAGAATATAGATATAAGAATATAGATAAAACCTCACAGTAAAAACCTTCTCTCTTCTTAACTTAGAGATTTAAACTGTCACAAATTTCTGATGACAATGATTTATATGAAACTTGGTTAATGCATACACACACAAAGATTCAAGGATCCTTGGTGACATTAGTGTCAGTCACATTTTTAAGTGAACTATCAGTGCTTTCTGGTACTCTCTATTAAATCTAACAACCTCAGGGATTCCTCATTTAACAGTAGGTAATGCCTTAGTGCCCCATGAGCGTGCTGGATTTTCATGACCTTAAATGACAGGCTGACTTCTGTATTCTGCTGTAGCATGCTCAGCTTCTTTGCAGAAGCTAACATCTGGGCACAAATATCAGTTTCAATTAACATTTTTTTTAGACTCAACCCAAATTGTCACTGACAGAACTAGGTCTTAGGTGTTATGTGGGAATTAGCTTTCCTAAAAATTCAGCAACTGAACAGACCTGAGCAGATGACCCACAAGTCATCTGTGAAATACTCAGCTTGGTGAAGTAATTTGTTTAACTGTGACCCAAATAATGAAGTATACAGTGTTATATGTCAATTAAAGTTGTACCACATAGCAAGTAGAAGGTTATGCAAAACAAGAAGCTGCTTGTAAAGAAATAAAGATACCTATTATGAGTTCTAATCACTAAAACCCCCATCTTTTCAAATCTTCTGATGAGCTGTATTACTAATGATGCAAGGTGATGCCTGTCAGCCAAGAACTATATTAGAGTCCATAATTGAATTTCAAGAGTTGTCAAGAGCAGGCTAATCAAATAGCTACTACTAGAAGTGATATATGAAATAAAGGAAAAAAGAAAGTTCTGGTCTGGCAGGATGCAAAGTATGTTGTATGGTTTCCCTACATCAGTTCAAATATGTTCAATTTTTCTGGGCTACATTTGTCTGACATTCTTCTCTTGTATAACAATGATTCATTATATATAAATTATTCAAGGACTGTAATTCACCTCTAAGTGCCCATAAATATTACTGCAGCTAGGCATTTGCATTGTAAAACAAATGCATAACACAAGGTTTATGAAGGATCCTTTTATATTAGTTCCTTGACAGGAATAATAGATTTTTTTTTTTCTGAAGTAAAACACTGACCCTAAAGTAATCTTAAAAATCTAGCACACGAAACAATTAACAGCTCTTCTTTCCTTCCTTGTTTAGGTAATTTGACAATTGTAGGGAGGCCTGAAGTGACAAAATATTCCTTGGCCATTTTGAATGGATACAGCTACACTGCTGTTACATCAGCACTACCAAGAATGTCCCCATGATTATGAGGGTAATATATAATACCCACCCTCCCACTGCTCTGCAAAAACATGAGCTGTTTCAGAGTGGAGCTCTGCAGCTGGTGGCACACAGAGGACATTGCTGTGAGTGAAACAGTGAAAGAAAACCAGTCCCAGCTGGAACAAAGGCTGTGCATCTTGTCACTGCACCGAGTGGTGTTAATGATGGGGTGGGGGATCCTGCCATTCTTTACTGCCCCTGGTAAACTGGCATGTGGTTATGTAACAATTCTTCAAAAAACCGGGAGAAATCCAATGCAAGATGACAACACTGATCTAGGGCACACCAGGTGGTGAGAAGCTGGTACCATAGTGGTGTCCTGACCTGTCTGGCTGCCACCCTCCCTGAGCAGAGCTGTTCAGCCTGGAAGAGATTGAAAGGAATACACTCTGCTCTCTTTCTGTGGTGATGAGATCTAGGAGTAATGAGATTAAGCTGTAGAAAGGAATAGGTACATCAAACAGCAGGAAAACATTTCTAAAGGAAGGCAAAGCACTGTAATGGCACATCCAGGTGGCTGTGACATCTCCAGTGCTGCTCTCCAAGACAGGCAAACTTTCAAGGACAGGTTAAAAAAAGTCTATGAGAGATACCACCAGTATAATTACTGCCACTGCAGGAATAATTCCGTGCCCATGTTCAGGTATCTCTCCAGTCTAACCATGCTGAGCTCCATGTCCTGCTCTGGGACCTGCCTACTCTTCCAGCTGTGGCCTCACATCAGAAACACCTTGTCCCAGCCAGCAAGAACTGCCACCAGCAGGACACAGGACAGATGTTCCCACTTTGGGCAGGATAGGAGACAAACTGGTCTTCCCAGGCTGCTGCCAGCTCTTCTTCAACAACTTCTCTTTCTTCTCTTCCTCTTCAGGAAAGCTTAATACTTTTTTTCTTGTTGATCTCTCACTGAGGGTGCACTCAAGTCTAGTGATCATTAAATCCATGGCCTGCAGTTTGGTAGTTTTAGCAGTGTTTAGGCCCTGTGATGGGCTGGAGGCCAAAGATAAAGAAATGCAGTGTCCCCAGATAGTGCTAAATTAAATGGAGATGATGATTCCTCAGACCTCAGTTAAATATACAGTGGCTGCTCGTGACAGCAGGTACTGCAACAGGAAGGCTGCCTTGAATTCATTTCTCCTGCCTGCTATTCCCTGCCTGCTCTCTGGGAAATCATTTATTTTCTCCTCACTGCATTTATTCCCCCTTTTCAGGACGGGATAAAAAGGATTCCTAATTGCACCAGGACACTGTGGGAACAGGCAGGAGCAATACTACTTTGGCCCATATGTAGTTCTACATTTAACTGCTCTCAAAGGAAATATGACTGCAGCCACATTTTTGGTTTCATACTTATTTACACTTTTAACACCACGTAATACTCCTTGTAGGTTAAATGGAATCCATCCTTTAACTCTGATTTGTTGTTACTGTACAACCTAGAGACCACCACCAACTGCCTGTGGGTTACCAAAATGTTTTATTATAGTAAAACATATTGTACATAGACGTGAGAAAATGTATTTTATCTGTCCCATTAAATACCTTTTCACTGGCTTAAAAAGCAAATACTAATAGAAATAATTTCACTATTAAAAATATATATAATGATTTCTATTTATTTTGTGCTATATTAGAAAGACAAATACTGGGATAGTAATATGGCTTATATATATTAAAATTTTCCCTCTGGGAAATTTGTCTCTGGCTAGATCACAAGTGGAATGAGTTCAGGAATCTCTTTCTACATGACAGCAAGTATCAATTCACATTAGATGAAAATTCACTATGTTCACCTAGAGCGCCTGAGCTGGGCAAAAAGAGGGAATAGTCTGGAATGCCTATTCTACAATGTTTTTCTTTTCCTGCATATTAAAATTTCTCCAGTATATTTTAATAATAGATTTTTTTTCCCTCACGATAATCTCAAGTTTGTCCTCCCCCATTTTAACCATTGCAAAGTAAAGAACAGACCACGGTTTTCTCCCAAAAATTCACTTCATCTTAGCAGATTTAATCACCATGGCTGGTTCTTTAAGTTCTGGGAGAAGTAAAGGAATACGAGAGAAAAAGTGACTCCAGAAGCAATTCAGAGTTCCTCTGTTGAGACACCTGCCCTGAATCACCTCCCCTCCCCCAATCTCTCTCTCCACCAAATACAGTGGAAGCCTAGAAGATTTGGCTGGAAAAAATAGCCCTTGTGAATCCAAAGTTCACAGGAGCCCTACAGCATCCAAACCTCCTTTGTGTATGTCTGGAGCTGTGCTCTCACTCTCCTGCTGTTCTCCCCAGGAGTCAGCAGTCACAGTCACAGTCTGGTGTTTGCAGGCCTAAAGTTCTCTTACAAGTTGTCATTTGTGCAACAACTAAGACAACAGATTGTCAGGCTTAGCTGGGATTTCAGTGCTTCTCTGAAATACAGAGGAACTATTACCTATACTTAACAGTTCCTTCTATAAATTACCAAAATACCAGTCAGGGAGGAAAAGGCTGCTAAAAAATGCGCCAGATAAAAGGAAAATGGCATTTCTAGCGAGCTGAAAAACACTGACAGGAGCAGCATCCTATCCTGCCTCAGACCATTCATTGGATGTTATCCACAGTTCCCATGTGTACAACCATCCTTATCATTTTCAATTAACTGGCCAAAACTCTACTATGTTGATACTAAACAGCAGTAGACAATCTGCAGTGCTACAACCTTGTCTGCATTCCCTGTAAAGCTCTGAAATCTCAGGCCACATTATACCACAGCTGCACTGTTTTGAAAACCTCATGTCAAGGTTCTGCCACTCAAACTTGCTGCTCTCTATATCCTGGGACACAAATGAGCACTGTGACAGTGAAGACATCTGGTCAATTCTTGCTTCTGTCGCTTGAGTTCAAAGGGAACTGGGGCCAAGAAGGCATTTTAAAAAAATATGTGTGCTCAAAAAAGACTGGTATCTTCATTGTCGATAGATTCGTTTTCCTGGATATACCGGAGAATATCCACTTCATTCATCTGATTCGTCTGAATCCTGTTTTCCTTTGGCTTTGCCAGTAAAGATGAATTAGTGATCCTGGGGGCAACTGCTGGCTTCTGAGGCAGTGGTGGTTTTGGTGGCACCTTAGGTTTCGGTTTGGAGGTAACTTGCAAGAGTTTCTCAAAATCATCTTCAACTCTGGAATGAAAAGAAAACATCACCAAAATCTTGGGAATTTCTGAATTGCCTTTTGTTTTGTAAGAAAATGTAATCTTTCAAAATAAAACTTCCTGCAGGAAAAGATCTACTTTTTGAATTTCTCTTTCCATCATCTTTTTATAGTGTGGCTTTTCAGTTCACTGTACAAATTAACTAATTTTACAGCATGTTTTCAAATATCTAAATTAAAAGCAATTCACAATTATCAAAAGAAAGACTTTAGTTTGGGAAACAAATATTTTTAATTTGTGACAAGATAATTTGCTTCCCATAAATTTTTGTGAGAAAGTAAAACTTTTCACATTCAGCTCTGCTTCTTCTTCATGCCCACCACCCAAAACTGAAATTGAGCATCCCCATGCTCGATTATGAGAAACTGGAAACACTAATGGATTTAAAAATACTGTGTTCACATTTGCTTCCAGAGCAGTGAACAGATTTTACAACTTGTAACCATATACATATACACTATATACACCATATACAACAATTCATTCTTTTTTGATAATTTCTATTTCCTAGTGAAATAACCCAGAACACCTCAAACAGTTCAGTATATTGTCTACCTGCACTGTTTGACCTTACCAGAGATGCAGCAGGCACTGTGTGTGCACAACTCTGCTCCCACATGAGCTGTTAAAAGATTTTTGAGAGAGCCCAAGAGCTGTCTGCGTTTGGAAAGTGAGTACGTGGAGGAAAGGAAAAGAAGGATGTTCTCCAGCAGCTCCACTCATGCGAACAGGGATACAGGAATCCAAGGAAGATGCCTCCTTAGTTTCTCCTTCTATATGCCTCATATGTATTTTGTCCCCAGAGAATGAATGAGTCATTTCATGTCAGGTATTTTTTGGTTCTACCACGCGTTTGCCTTTTGTAATTAGAATCATAGAATCATGGAATATCCTGAGCTGGAAGGGACCCACAAGGATCATTGAGTCCAATTCCCGGCCCGGCACAGGACCAAGAGTCACACCATGTGCCTGAGAACATTGTCCAAATGCTTCTTGAACTCTGTCAGGTTTGGTGCTGTGCCCACTTCCCTGGGGAGCCTGTTCCAGTGCCCAACCACCCTCTGGGTGAAGAACCTTTTCCTAATATCCAGTTCATCTCTTCCTCACTGCCAGGCAATGAGGCCATCCTGGGGAGGTCACCCAGACCCCTGTGAAGCCACTGGGATAACACCAGTTGACTAAATGGGACAGTGATTGCTCCCTTTCTTTGTTCTCCAGTAGCCTTAGGGGAGATACTGTAAATGCCTCTACCACATGGCAGAACACTTGGTGGGGCACCCTCTGGGTGATTAAAGCAAATCTGAGCTTTTCCATAATCTGGGAAGCAACTGGTAAGGGCAACTGTCCAGGACCATGGGAAATGTAATCAGCAGAAGAACCAACACCTCTGGGACGCTTTATTCCTCCATCCCTAGTGAATATTGTTTGAATGTTAAAATCATAGGTACTTCAAGAGCTCCAGCCCCCTCAGCTGAGGACCCCTCTATTACCAACACAAACTGCATGATTTCAAGGGTTTCTTTTTTGTGTTCACCCTCTTTAAAAGCTGTGAGGAACTTATGATTGTACTGCCCAGGCTGAGACAAACTACACTCACCATGAATTGGACATAAAGTCAACAAGGATTAGCCTGATTTTTCTGCTGTACAGACAGTCAGAACACTTCAAGGTAAAACCATTCCTGAAGTCAGATAGATCTTTTTGTAACTCCCAAAGGGAATCTAAAAAGAATCAGTTTTAACCAAGGCTATTCTTGTAAAATCAATTGCCTAAACACTCATATCTGAAGCTAGGAAATACCTAAGCAGACCAACTGATGGACAGAGCAGTCCACTGCCCTAGAGCTCTGCACCTTGAACTCTACCTGTGGTATTCTGGCTGGCAGCTCCTCAAATTTCATCCTCCAAGTAACTCTGGAGATTATATTCTCTTTTATTTAGATAAGATTTCGGATGTCTTTAAGTTTCCATGATTCCCTATGGGTGACATATCCCACTTAACTTACAAAACACACTCAAGGTATTTCTGAGTTTCTCATCTAGAGACGAAATCAATTCCATTTAAGACCAGGCTTTTCTGTTTGCCAGAATCTGATATCCAAGAGATATCACACCTGTGATCACACTGCCAAGACATGTTCTTGTTCTCTTTGCTGTGTAATAAACAAAACATGTTATGGCTGGTATTTCTGAAGTCTTGCTTGCTTTAGGTGATCTGATGCCTCCCTTCTTGGCATAAACAAAGAGTGAATGAATCAGTGTTCATGTAATAAAGTTCTGGTCATAAATAACAGAAACCATAATAACCAGAGAACAATAGACTATATACATACAGACCATATGGAAGAAGCATGATTCTGAAGTAGGTGCACTGCCCAGAAGGGGTGGCAGAAAATCCAGCTCATTAACCTGATCAGATGCTACAGCTTCCTGTATAGAGTCCTGTGTGACTCTATACTAATTTCTGTGCTAACCATAGCAACAAAACCACTCGTCACAGCCAAAAAAATACCCCTAAAAATATCCAGTCCAGCAGGTTGTGGGGTTTTTTAGGGGATGGGGGTTTGGTACTGCACTTTAAAGCCAAAGATTCTGCAGGAGATGATTTATCAAAGTCTGGAAGCTGTTCATGTAATTTCCTTTTTTTTTTGGCTGGGGTTTTTTCAAGACCTTGGTTAGACAAAAGTCTCTTAGAGAGAACAGAGCAAATAATATGTGGTCTTTGTATCAAAACCTGCTTTTCAGTGCTTCAGTGCTAGGAAAGCTGTTTGATCCATTGCCGTTTGATCATGTGAGACACAACTGTCTCTGCAAAACTAAAGAGGTAAAATGCAAAATGCCTTAGGCAGAGATTGAAACATCCACTACTATTTCTTGAGAAGCAAATGAATTGTTACAGTGCATAACTACCACCATATTTAACTCCAGGGCAGAAGGAGGAAGAAAAAATCAAGCAACTATTCTGAAACCAGATTAAAGGAAGAACCTTCCCACCCCCATCTTTTTATAGACCACCAGGCTCAGAATTCATGTAATTAATCATTCTTTAATTAGTCTCTTTCTTTTTCTGTAATGGAAAAGCAGTGCCACATTGTTTAAAATTCCTGCCATACTGTTGTGCTGATTCACAGACTCTGTTGGTGTAAATTCTCTTTGTTTCCACACACAGAAAGCAATCAACACCTTATTGAAGAAACTCTGTCACAAAGCCCTATGATATGACTGCTGACATGTGGACTTCAGGACAGTAAACGAGTTCTGACTTGGAGACAGATGCAGCTGCCATCAGAACATCAACACTTTAGATGCCACTTCTTTGAACTCTGTCCTGTCTCTCTGGACAAGATTTTTGGGACAGGAATGACTATGTGCACATGCAGCATCTAACACAATGGGGACAATGACCTCTGCTTGCTGGGAATGCTCTAATGAGGAGAATCAGTAATGAAAGCAAGAGACAAAGATTCCCATAATTTGCTAAATTATCCAAAAGGCTCATGTTTGAAGTTCAGTTGTGCAACTAACAGCAGTTCTTGCAGAACAGACTTTTATCTTTCCCTATCTTATTATCTTTATTTTGTCTGGTGTTAATTCCAAGTACAAGAGATACCTTAGTGAAGCCCTGGGGAGCGGTGTAGTATCGTATCTATAACTTGGGAAAACACTTGTAGCCAAAAATAGTCAGGAGACTTTAAAGTATCTGCTGACCATCATTTCTGCTATGGTCAGTGGAGACAGTGTGATGTCTAGCAAGGCCCAAGGAAACACACAGGCTGGAGTTAACCACAGGAATGCCAAGCACCACCTCCCTGTAGGAGCTATTTCTCCTCCTGCTTCAGTTTTCCCTGCAATCCATTACAGGTAAATTCATAGCACTATTTTAACCAGTGCCAGGAAGTATGTCTGGACACTGGAACATGAGAATCTGTTCAGCTGAAATGCTTCAAGAACCACTGGCATGGCTTTGGTCTGGGACAATTAGCCTTCCTCCTCCGGCACAACTTGGAGCTGGCACGGGACGGGGACCACTCCCAGGAGGCAGTTTCATACAGTCATTCCTGTTCTGCAGCTGGAGAGAGACCAACAGCACGGATGCAGCCCATGGTGCTGCCTGGCCCAGAGCCAGGCCCAGAGAACAGGCTCATTAGCACAGGTAAGTCCTACATGCATATGCCCACAAGCCCTCTGAGGGAAACAGCCTGCTGGTTACATCACTCACCCTGGAAATGAGACAAGTCAGTTTTTCCAGTCTGAAGAAGTTCAAACCTCTGTCTCCTGATTCTCTAGAAAGTTCCCTGATCATCAGACAAAGGCACAGCTGGGGCAGGGGAGAGCAGGCAGCTTTTCCCCATGCTGAGAATGTCTGTCAAAAACACAAACAACATGGGGCAAGACAGTTGAAACCTGGCAAGTCTCAAGCCCAGCAAAAGCATCTCTTGCTGCACTAGGAGAGGCCAGGACTCCACCTCTCTGCATTTTTCTATACCTCCCATGCATGTTCCCAAGGGCAGGGCAAGGATTAATGCTTCCTGTCTGGTAAAAGCCTTTTTATTCTGCTGGCCAAGTTTACCTTATAGCTGTTCCAGTATTTGTAAGTAGCATCCTTATACACCTCATGAAGAATTAAATGAAAAAAATAAATGCTTGAAAACCATCATGGAAGACTTTATTTGTTTACTATAACCCACTGCAGCCAAATCCGAGATCTTTCCCCACAGTTAGGTCATAGGTCATAGCAAGCAAGAGAAATTGCCTTGGAGTAGTCAGGAAATTTCTGACTCAGTTATTGCAACCTGCTCTACCACCTGCCCATTGCCCAAACAACCCTCAGCCCCAAAGATCTAGATTTAAATCTTCTGGAGTTTCTCAAAGCTCTTTTCCTAACTATGGTGCTGTTCTCATATCCCCAGCACAGCAAGAAAGCATTGGTGCTGGAGATGGTGCCCCACCATGATTTCAATTTCTGGCTAGTTTGAATTCAGCATCTGCTGCTGCCTGCTGAAAGATGATCACACAAACTTCTTCTGTTTCAAGGGTGGCAACAGTTCCCTGGCAAACCTGAAGCTGACAAACCTCTAGTCACAGATTCACAGAATCTTCTGAGTTGGAAGGGACCCACAAGGACCACTGAGTACAACTCTTCAGGAAACGGCCCATATATGGATTAAACCCATGACCTTGGCATTATTAACACCATACTCTAACCAGCCGAGATAATATCAGGGTCTGTATGGACTGAACAGTGCTTAGGAGTGGGCAGTGTTAGCATGTGGTTTCACAGCTTCAGCCTCTAAGACTATAATGCTCCTGAAAGGGTCATCAGTATAATCCTAAGGAAGAACACACCAGGGCTGCCATCACAGGGCAGCAGAACTGGGATTCTGCTGCTGACATTTTTCTCAGCATTGGAAAAAGACAAATGTTGTGCTGACAGCTGCTTCCTTCCATCTCAGCTCCCTGTTCATTATCAAAGGTGAAGCTAATTAAATCTCTCCTAAAGAGCTGCTCAGACAACTGCAATAATTGTTTCAGGCTAGGATGTGTGGTAATTTATGTAATTCTGTGGGCCCACAGAGCTGCTACAACATTCACAGGATCAATTCTAGCATTGGTTTTCCACAGAAACCTGATCCATCACCTGATCACCATTCAGGCAAGCATGATTTAGATTAATGAGGTAAAAGAGTGCATGCCTGCAGGGCTATGATCTCATTGGCATATGGAGACATGGTGGGATGGCTCCTATGACTGGAGTATTGGAATGGAAGGATACAGGCTCTTTAGGAATGACAGTCAGGAGATGTGAGGAGAGACTGTCACCCTCAATATCAATGACAGATGGAGTACATGGAGGTCAGTATGGGAATGGATGAGGAACCATCTAGGAGCTTAAGGGTCAGGATTAAAGGGAGGGCAGGGACAGGTGACATTATAGAGGGGGTCTGCTACAGGCCACCTGATCAGGAAAACTGAGTGGGTAAGTGTCTGTAGACAGGAGCAGCTTTATTTTCAGAAACCCTGGTCCTTATGGAGGACTGGGAGGACAACCAGCAGGCCATAAGCAATCCAGGAGGTTCTTGGAATGCACTGAGGCCAACTTACTTCTGCAAGTCATAGAGGAGCCAACAAGGAGCTGGCTATGCTGGACCTTGTTCTCACCAACAAGGAGGGGCTGGTGGGGAATGTGAAGCTCAAGGGCAGCCTTGGGTGCAGTGACCATGCAATGGTGGAGTTTGAGTCTCTTATGGCAGTGAAGAGTGTACACAGCAAGCTCACCTCCCTGGATTTCAGGAGAGCAGACTTTGGCCTCTTCAGGGATCTGTTTGGTAGAGTACTATGGGATAAAACCCTANCCTTATGGAGGACTGGGAGGACAACCAGCAGGCCATAAGCAATCCAGGAGGTTCTTGGAATGCACTGAGGCCAACTTACTTCTGCAAGTCATAGAGGAGCCAACAAGGAGCTGGCTATGCTGGACCTTGTTCTCACCAACAAGGAGGGGCTGGTGGGGAATGTGAAGCTCAAGGGCCGCCTTGGGTGCAGTGACCATGCAATGGTGGAGTTTGAGTCTCTTATGGCAGTGAAGAGTGTACACAGCAAGCTCACCTCCCTGGATTTCAGGAGAGCAGACTTTGGCCTCTTCAGGGATCTGTTTGGTAGAGTACTATGGGATAAAACCCTAGAGGGAAGAGGGGCCCAAGAAAGCTGGTTAATATTCAATGATCACCTCCTCCAAGCTCAGGAGCAATGCACTCCAACAAAGAGAAATCAGGTAAAACCAGCAGGTTACCTATCCCACTCTTTCTCAAAGCACATCCCATGATGAAGGAAGAGTATGACACACTTCTGTTTTTCTGGAAGGCAACTTAAGGGACTTAATCTTGCTGATTCTTACAACAACAATTATCTCTTTTCCACAGGTGCTGGAAGGACATGAAGACACCTCACTGATGTATTATGGCAGACCTAGTGGCAGAAAACAGTGCCTGCGTTTACAATGCCAGTGGTTAGGGTGAGGTAACTCACCTAGATCCCCCATCACCATCATTTAATATCTGTCAGTAGGCCAAGAAATTAATAATCTGATCAATGGACAGGAAGATATTTGTTTGAACAGACATGGGTATTTTGTCATAAAAAGAAATCCTCTGTTACATTTACAAAGAAACTGGTTCTTCTCCATGCTTGTTAATGTAAAGTAGGTGATTCTATTTAAAAAAGTAATTCTCATTTCATATGAGCAGGTAATCACAGAGAGCACAGTCTTCAGTTTGCAATGAGAGAACATTTATCAGATTCTCTTCTCCCTCATGTTGTGACAAGCACAGCCCACGCACATTTTGCAGACTCGTTTGTCTCCCTAACAGTCTCTGCCTCAAGAGTTATAGTCACTGCTGAGGATTCACTGCTGTGCTGACAGTGCTGTGGTGCTCCTGCTGCTACAACCACCCAGGTACCATAAAGATCACAAAAGATTTCGTTGCTCCTGTGTTCTGCTCTGAACAGGATCTTTCTCGCACCTCCCCTTTGGAACAAGAAGGTTCTGCCTTCCTGTGCCTTAGGCAGTGCTCTCCTTCTCTGCTCATGATTCATAGAAAGTCAGACACTCCTCGGATCCACCACAGGCACACGAGCAGATCCTGTGGCACATGTGAATGTTCATTACACGAGTGAAGAGCTCCCACATCTGCATTATTCAGCCCATCTATCAGTGTGCAGTGAACATCTCCAAGTTTCTCACCTAACACAAACCTGCTGGTGCATCATAGCTCAGGACGGTCTTAATCTTAACAGAATGTGTCCAGGCAAATCTCCTCTATGGTATAATCGACCATGTCCAACAGAGCTTATACAGCTCCAGCCCACTAAAGGAATGGGTGGTCACAGCTCCTAATTTGATCTGAGGGCTGCGGAGAGATTTCTTCAGTCCCCTTTGGGAAAGGACAGTAACTGTCAACATCTTCAGGGCAAAGGCAAGAATTATTCTTAGGCCTCAAAGTATGCTCAAGTCCCCAGGCCAGGGAGATTGCAGGGTTCAGCTCAAGTTGAACATTTCCTCTCACCACAAATGGTAACTGTCTGGAAAAGAGACTGTGACACTGCCCTGCAAGAACATGTAACACCAGTCTGGTGGTAAGGGAAGGTGGGAGATGATTCAAATACTGCCTCTACATTTATGAGACCTGACAGTTCTGCAGAGGCTTCCAGATGAACAGAAAATAAAGTGCATTGTGCACAACCACTTGAGAAAGTTCAGCTACAGGATTTCGGGTGACTGCAAAGAATTTACATAGAGGTGAGGTGAAGTGTTGTACTAAGTTAAAAGAGCACTGCCACTCCTCCTCCTCCTTTCACAGCAGCTTCTCCTTTACCCCCAGCTGCCTTTGCATCAGTCCACCTGCTCTCTATGATGTGCAGGTAACACCATGAACTGAAATTACCAGGGGAATTTCAGAGGGTATAAGGAATGTGGACAGGTCAACAGACCCTGACCTATCTGCCTATACCTCTTGCGCAGCCAGGAGTTGCTTCTGGATTCCCATAGCAAAACTTTCCCACTGGACCACTGGCATGATTTTCTGCTTCATTACATGCATTCATTTCCAGCTGGATCTTGATGACTTGTCAACTACTGAAAGCACTGGGACAAATCAAAGATAAATGAATTTAAAAGAAATGGAATCTTTTCCCATGGGTTTCCATAACCATCTGGGTGTGCTGCTGTCACTGATGACCCAAAATGATCTAAAAGCACGGTCTATTGGTCTCAGAGCAGACTTCAGAGACCCTTCTCTGCCACAAAGAAAGAGAACATACATAATCCAAAACACATTAATATGACAGATGGAAAGGCTCTCTCTGGTGGATAAAAATGCACAGACTGCAGTGGAACAGGCATTTCTAGCACTCTGGATCAAGTGCTGTATGCCCAGTTCTCTGGCACAGGAGAAAACTAACATGAAAATATTGCAAGTGCATACGTGTTTGCTCTCAGTATATCACAGCACTAAATCAGGGCATGCCCTGCCCCATCAGCTTCTCTAAACAAAAAGGTGGGATGTCAGGTTGTAATGCAAGATGGCACCCAACCCAATTTAACCTTTGATTAAAGTAAGTCAGGTGCTACTTTCTGCTACACTTCTGCATGCGTAGAAAGCAGTAGCTGCAAATTACCTGCTTCAGGAGAGGTTTGAAACCACACACAGCTCCTCTCTCCTGGGTTTAGTACCTGCTGTGGAAATCATACATCCTAACAGAAGCTGGCTGGCACGAATTAGCACTGGAAGCAGGCTGGCCTTATCATTTTGATGTCAGCCTGAGATCCAGAAGGCATGAGTTTGACTCATTACTGCAGCACAGATTCCCTGGTGATGCTGGTCTCTCTGAGCATTGGTTCCTTGCTTGATCTCTTGAGGATTATCAGTGCCAGCAAACTAGTTTTGTGAGAAAGATGTCAGGAATGAAACACATTATGTGCTGATATCTTCCAGTGCTATGCTATCGTGAGGGAAGCAATATATTATTTCATCCTGTAACTGAGCTCCAGTCCTCCTTTCCACTAGATTAAAAATTAAATGCAGGGTGATAAAGATTTTAATGAGAGTCCTTTACTGCTGTGGAGGTATGCACAGGATTTTTCTGGGAAGCATGCACGGAGGTCTGTGAGTCATCAGCAGAAAATCACTCCTCCTGTGGCAAGAGCCCCTGATTTCAGCTTCCTGAAGCTGAACTATTCTGTCTTTGGGCTTTGTTTCTCACTTTTCATAATGGAGGTCAGGTTCCCCGTGGATTGTTGGCAGAAGGCAGAAATTTCATGTTAGAAAACAATAACTAGGTAGTATGCCTTGGGCCTTCAAGACTCTTCCTTTGGACTCACAGAATAATACCTTGCACCCTACCTTGCTCACAGGGTCTTCCTAATTTCCTTTTTAATGTGTTTGACTCCAAAGCTCCATGACACACATCTCACACTTTACTTGTCAGTACAAGTATTCACAGTTTGCTTTTGAAGTATTTAAGCTTTGCCTTCATTCATCCTACATGACAGATTTGAGATGAGTACCTCAGCAGTTCCTCAGTGTTCTCCTCAGGACCCCTGCTCAGCACATCCTCACTGTTCTCACAGGCAGCTGGCAGCAGCAGTGAGTCACCCAGTCTCACCACCCCACCAAGGTCTGGGTCTTCAAATAATTTCAGATCTAGAAAGGGCAACCAGAAAACACTGTAGTTAAGTCATGCTATGTAATACAATATCTGTACCAACACTAGCTAGTAAATCTGGCTACTGGGCTGAAAAAAACAGATCATGTAGACAATTATTTTTTTAACAAAGGCTTCCGACCCACAAAAGTGCAGGGATACTCTGCACTCTCAGGACCTGGTAAATCTGCTTTTTCCTTGCACTCAACAGGAGGTCACATTACTCTTGTTAGTATGGCACGAGTGACTGCAGGACAGCCAGCTCCCACAGACCTCAATATCTCAGTTCAAAATGGTTACAGGGAACAGCTACAGGAGTCACAGGTCTACTCCTTCTGAATGATTCTGGATGATTCTGTTCAGCTGAAGGTTTACCTTAACATTCCCAAGTCATTATTTAGCTTGTGTATTTTGTATCACCATAATTTAAAATCTCAGTTATACATATGCTTTAGATAAAACAATCTGTGTATATACAAATATAGAACAGATTTACTCTCTTTCATCTTCTTTCTGGGACCAATTGATGAGAAATCTTTTTCTGGGCCAAAGAGTCCTCCATCTGGATCCACTTCCTCTTCAAAAAGGGTTAATTTGGGCTTTTCTTCCTTGGTTGGAGAAGCAGGTGCCTTTTTTGCCTTTTTAGTTCTAAAACATAAGAGAAAAAAAAGTCAGCTGCAATTCTTCATTTAACAAGGCAGATTTATGGCTAGAAAGTCTCATAAGCTGAAAATAGATGGCAGGAGGCTAAGAAAGGTTTAGAGAAAGGTGCACAGGCATCTGTTGGTCTCTGGCAAGAACAGGATACTGAGCTGGAGGGATTTGGTCTGAGCTACTCTACCTGCACCCATGTTGTGTATTCTTTAGAACTGTCAAGGAGCCTAATGGGAAGAGCAGGGCTAATAATGCTGTACTGTGCAAACTACCACTCAAACCCATTTGTTTCAATCAGTTTTACTCCTCCCACACAGAAAGCTTAAAATAAGAAAGAAGGCCAGTTTCAGCAACACTGTCCTAGACAGACAGGAAGAGAGGATTGAAAAACAAGGTGCAGGTTAGGCCATTGCACTGATCCCTTTGGAGAGGTCTTTAGAAGTCTCTCTGGCTCCATCTCCTTGCCAGTTCCTGCTGCTGTTTATGATTGCTACATATTCCTTTCATAAAGGTGTTAGAGACTCCCCTCATCTCCAGAGGAGACATGCAATGAGACTACACCTTTAGGTTAAAGCAAACAGGAACTAGAAAAGACTTGGTGGACAGGCTGCTATTTGCAAAGTTCACAAATGTCACTCAGTACTTTCTTGAACCAAGGAAAGGATTAACTTTCTCTAATTTTAGTCTGAAAATCTGAGTGACACAAAATTAATTTTTAGGCTTCTCTAGTCAATGGAAAGTGACACACATGTCCATAGGACAGTGAATCCCATCTATTTTGAACACTGATATGTGAATGCAATGGTTTAAAAAGGGGAGTCACATCCCCTTCCAGAAGCAGAGTGAAAACCATGTGCCACTTACTCTCATACTCAGGACTCGGGTTCCTCTGGCTGAAGCTACAAGGCAGTTCTCACAATAAGGCAGCTTGAGTTATGAGGCAAACCAGATGGATAAAAAAGAAAATTTAGAGAATGGGACAAAACCTTTGGGTGAAAAGTCCAATTCAAACCAAGCTGAAAGAGAAGCATTCCTTATGACAGCTTGTCCTTCCTAAATAATTGCTAAATTTCAGAGATCCTTAGGTCCTTACTCTCAGCAGTCCTGGCCTTGCAATTTCTACAGTAGCCCCTTCAAGAGCCTCTTACAATAGAAGATCTGATCTTGTCCTTTGCAGAGAGCAGGTCAGGTTTCAGCCTGGAGCAAACCCAATTATCAGCACTTAACATGCCATAGTCATCAAAAACTAAGAACAAGGTCAAAAGATTACACACACATTCCAACTACATTAAAGAATCTTGTAAAATCCTCTTCCGATTACAGCTGCACACAATAGTGGAGTCCAGTTACTTCCAGTTTATTATCATCAACAAAATAGAACTCATGGATATTACCTTGCTATCACTGCTTTGTCTCAGCAATGGCAAATGCAGAAATTTAGCGGCCTAAGAACAAACCCCATGCAGAACTTAAATATGGCTTTATTTGGAAATAACCTAAGTATTAAAAGAAAATGTAAAAAATAAGAGCCATTATATTTAACAACAAAACCAGAAGAACAGTAAGACTGAGTCTTTCAGAGCTGACAAATTTATTAAAAGCAAAATTAGTAGACACAAATTAATCTACAGGGGAAGAAGCAACCTTTATTTGCATAATTCATGCCTCACAAAGTACTCTTTGAGAGGTGAATGACAATATAGATGAAGATTTCCTAAGTTACAGAATGCCAAAGGTCTTTGACAAGATTCCTTGTCCATTCAGAGACTTACAACAACTCTTCTGATGCGTAAGAGCCTGTTATGCCACAGGTACTTATATTTACCAGCCAGTACATTTCCAAGCAACAGGTCTCCACCCCAGTGAAATTAAGGACTTTATTAGTAGTTAGCTGAAGTATTTGCAGCAAAGATTACCAGTATGGTGGGAAATACCAAAGCAAGGGCAGAGGGTCATAAAGAGTGTCATGAAGAATAGCACATAAAACAAAAATAGTTGAACTGAAAGGTCCTGGTAACAAGTCCAGCCACCAAAGCACCCTACTGACACGGGCTCACTTTCTGTTTTGCCAGGAGACTCCACTGCCAGTAACAGGGCACGGGGCCAAACCCACAGGTCTTGACCTGCTACCAGTAGGAACATGAGGCAGTTGTTTTTCTGCCTTCAAGTTGTTTCCCCTCACTACCCTTCTAAGGAAGCCACAGCTGGGACTGCCAAGTAGTTCCAGCATATCCATACTGGGACTCTGCTGAGGTCAGTCCCTAACTGGGAAACAGGATTCCCACGGTTCTGTATTTAGCTGTGCCAGTCCAGACTGTGCACTGCTGAGCAAGGGTTAATGGATGTGAATGGGTGTGTAAGAAATTTCAGAACCTGTCTGAGGTTTCACAATCAGCTGCAGCTTGGCCTGAGTGTGCACCTGTCTGCCCTCTGATCCCCTCTCTCTGTATTCCTGCTACCTCCCCATAAGCAGGGAGTTTGCTGGAGCTGAGCTGACTGTGAAGACATAAGCTGGTAGCCCGGCAGAGGAGAAGCTGCAAGACAGTTAATTTGATGATCAGGATGTGCCAGGGTGCAGTAAACTTGTGCAGGGATGCAGAGGCTTTTTGGAAGACAAAACATTTGGGCTGTACTCAAGCCCAGCACTTCAGTAGCACCTTCTTCATACATCATGCTCACAACCTTGGCCTCTGACATTCTGAAACTACCAACCTCCAGCTGGTGGAAAATGATCCGTGTCATTACTATTTCTTTGTTGCTGAAACAAGTGAACCTTTGGAACATCATTGTAGTGAATTTTAAAAATCTCAACAAAAACCAAGCCCTAAAGATGATGTATTCTTTGTTCAGCAAAAACTACTTACCCAATTGTGCCTACTGACTTCTATACAGGAAGCACTGTGAGAATGACTTAAATAGCACTGCTGTCTCCTGCTCTGACTCCAAAAGAAGCCCAACTCCCTCCTAAGTGATGTAGATAAAGACTGGCCTCCTAACTGACATGGATCTAAACTGAATGATAAACAGAGTACATTGAATCCACCCAGTCAGGCCACTTGCACACTTAAAAGTCCATCTGAGACTCCTGGCTCCCAAATGATTCTCAAACCACCCAAGAAAACATCAACAAAACCCTGTATGCAGAGGATACTTTCAAACCTAACCCACTTTGTGAGCACAATTCTCCTGTTACTATTTACCAACACAATGTAGGTCACCCCTTTGGCAGCCTGCAGGTCATCCCAGGCACTGCAATAATGCAAATATACTTTCTGCTGTAGAAAACAGCAACAAAGATGATTAAGACACTCCAAAGTCAGAAGATGTCCAGACCTGCATGTGTGATAGCTGTACTGTGAAACATTGGATCTCCAGATCTAATGCTTGGTGACATGTGGCTTAAATCACATTGTGCTCAATACAGAGGAGTCCCTAACCCATGATCACTGGGGTAAAACAGTGAGTGTTGTTATCAGAGTATGTGTAACCTCAGCACACTGACAAAAATTTACAGAAGTTATTATTCTGCAAATATGACCATCTCTTTTTTATGCTCCAGGAAAGGAATGTTATAATAATATTAAAAGATAAAATTATACAGAATATACATATCCATATTTTATGTATCCTTGGGATTTTATGAGGGAAGAGCTCTCTAATACAAATGGATACCCCAGCTCCTACAAATCTATGTTCAGGCTTGAACAAAAGAGCTACAGCTAAAATAGCAGCCATATTAGCACATCTTCTTGAAAACCATTTCTGAAAAACAAAGAACCTATACACTAGTTCATGCAGAAAACAAAATGTCCTCTGCTGCTTTCTTTTCATTCAACAGTGGTCATTTTCCAAAGCTGCCTGACAATAACAGACAGGACAAAAGGGGTCATTCTCATCCACTTTGGGCAAGGGATGCCCGATAGAAATTCTAAGCCCATCAGCTCAGCACAGCCTGACTGCTAAGCATTAAGCAATGGCAAGTGTTGGCCACAGGAATAATTTGCCTCACATAGTAATCTTTTCTTGTGGACATCACAGTAACATACGGTATTTTAAACGGCTCTGTCATGTCCCAAAATAAGACAGTGCATAATAGATGGAATAAATCTCCTATCAGAAATCATTTAGAAGAAGAGCATTCAGTTGCAGGCAAAGTTTCTCTGCTGCAGCCCCTAGATTAGGTCAGCCTTGGACTATTGTTCCAGCAGAGCAACAGATGAAAACCTGAAGGAACAGATTTTTAAGAGTTCAAGTCCCATCTAGGGATCTGCTTTTGTTGAGAGATTTTTCTGAAGGACTCAGCATTCAAGAGTACCTGTTCTTCCTGAACAAAGTCAAGGTGTTTTTATAATTTGTCCTTAAGCTTTCTGATTATATCCTTTTCCAATATAATTTGAAAACAGATGAGAAGACCACAGATGGACAACTTCTGTTTAGTACACACCTCATTAGCAATAATTATAACACAGAAACATTTCCTAAATGTTATCAACTAACTATTAATGCACACAGGCATTCATATGCCTGGCAAGGCAACCAGGGTTACAGTGCAAAGAAAGAAAATTAACATAAGGGAAACTTATAATTTTCCTCTGATTTTCTAGACTAAACCAGAACACCAGACTTGCTGAAATAAGGACAACAAATACAAGTCTTAAAACATAATCATGACTAAACAAAACCACTGTGGTCCAGAACGAGACAGGCACAATAAAGTTGCCAACAATAATATGAAAGCCACAAATACTCACTAGGATTTTGGATTTCATCTGCAAAGCAGGAGAATGGTACTTACAGGGTTTCTGACAATAGTGGTATTTTTCTTATCCTAACACTCATGCTAATGATGCACATTTTCAAATATGCAACTGGAGATAACACATACTAAGGTGTTTTGGAAAAAATTGGCCAGCATCTTTGAGCACCCTGGATATGACTACTCGACACATTTGAGGACTCCAGGGAGGTATAAGTGGGATAAAAAAATAAAGCTGTTTTAGAAATCACAAGAGTTAGAGAAGTACAGCACAAAGAAGCACGAGCTGGTGAGCATTGCCTTGATGCTTGGTAACATTATAGAAAGGCAGATACTCAGATGTAATCAGTAAGTAATTAAAAGAACATTCATTACTGAAATCTGGCTGGAATCATGCTGCTATTTTCTTTTCACGAGCCTGGAGGCTTAGTTAATAATGGTATCTTATCCAAGGACTGACATAGCAATCACAAAGTTCCCATAATTTTCTTCCAAAGCAGGAGCAGGACAATGGAAGCCCCTATCCTCCAGGTCCTGCAGACAGGGATCTCACTGCAGCATTGCATGGATCTCCTTCTCTGTAGAGAGAACTTGAGCTATCTCTGCATTAACTTGGGCACAAATGATAACCAGCTATAACTGCTGACCACTGAAAATAAACAACGACATTTGCAAGTCAGTTTTTAATAAAAGGAAAAATTCATGTCAAATCTTAAATAAATGCAAAATCTTTCTGGAGAAAGGAAGCTTCATCAGGAAAAAAATTAGGGTGAACAGTTTGGACTTAAAAAACTCTTTGATTTACTTCTTGATTTATTTCCTTTAAGGTCACTATTCAAGCTAATGGAATTACTTTCAGGAATAGGGTCTAGCCTTATGTTTTAACAGTATAAAAATTACACTCTAAGAAAAAAAATCCATTCTCTTACACCAATTAATAATTGTTACAGGTCTGTAGCTCCAAAACCAACAGATCCTTCAGTGAGTACTGTGTCACATGCCTGTACAGTGGTCTAGATGCAGTACAACTCAGCAATAAAATGTACCGTGTGGCAAGAACTTAAATATCACAACTATAATGAAATCAACCTGCCATGATAAAGAAGATGAGATATTCTTCACAAAACATTCTGAGTAGCTTCCCAATCCAAGTCAACTAAGCTGAAACAAATATGGTGCAAAAAAAAACTTGCTAGTGAGCATGTTATCTGCCACGTGCTCAACAGATTAAGGAACAAACACTAAAAAAGGCCTCACAAAGAGGGAATTGAAGGTACTGAAAGTATCTAATGTTGTGGTAAGAATTCTTACAGCTAGCAAATAAAAGCAACAAATGCAAATAGCAATCATTTCGAAGAAGTGATTGGTTTCTTCAACACTGAAATGGTAGAAAAAAAACCCCACACATTAACAAACCATTATAGCTTCTTGTTAGATGTATTTGAATATTTTCTGAAAAAGCACTGAACATATGAATAGTTGATGCCTCATATTCAGAAGTGTTGGGCACTCACACTTCTGAATCATAGAACTACAGAGTCACAAAATGTGTTGGGTTGGAAGGGATCTTAAAGATCATCCAGTTCCAACTGCCTTGCCATGGACAGGGACACTTTCCACTAGACCAGCTTGCTCAGAGCCCCATCCAACCTGGCCTTGAACACTTCCAGGGATGGGGCATCCACAACTTCTCTGGGCAACCAGTGCCAGTGTCTCACCACCCTTATTGTAGTTACAGCTCATCTAAACAGACACTCTTTCAGCTTAAAACTGAAACTTTTAAAGTTGTCCTCTCACTACAGGCCTTGATAAAGTCACATCAGCTGGACCTGCAACTGTTTAGTGCCTCCTCCCAAGGATAGGCAGCCTGACTGTTTCACATCTACTTTCTATAGTTTTAATTTTGCATTACCTGATCTTCACCTCCTCACAAACAGAATGCCAGCATATCCAGCAGCATCTCCTGCCACCTATGTTTGACAGCCCCCTGGCCTCACATTGTGCTCCTCAGGAAGAGACCATTTTCCCTGCACTGCTGCATCACCTGAATTCCCTTCTCACCACATCCTAAAGCAGAACAGGTACAACAGCCCAGACTGCAGATAAAACTCTAATTTTTGTCTACCTATGAACAGAAAACCCTCAAGTAGATAATGTAACAAGAAAGGATGTTTGCACCAAAAAACATCTGGCTTCTCTAATCCCAGATGCTCCATATAAAACTCAGTCTGAAGAGTGCCTTTCCTTTTTTCTTCTGCCTGGTACTTGCATAGACTGAACCCCAACCTACAGAAAACCCCTAGCAACCTGCACACGATGTTCCAGTCTAAAATTTTGCCTGACATACCTGACACACCACATCTAGAAAGCTTGTGAGAAGCCCTGCAGGAGCCAAGCAGGATTTGCAAGCAGGGGCAGACTGCTTCCAAAGTGCTGGGTCTTGACCACTCCATGGCATGGCCCAAAGAGGGACAATTGGGCTGAGCCTGGTTCTCTCACTGCCTTCCCTCACCCACATCTTGCTCTTCAGGTCACTTTTTTCTCTTAGCTGTGCAATGGGTAAAACAAATCTCTCACCACAGCTCAGAGATGGCTCCACAGCAACTACAACAGAGAAGAACACAGTGAGACATTGTCAGAGCTAAATGACACCGCTGTCACAGACACGGCTCAGTGCCCTGGCTGCTGCCTCTCCTGCTCATCATGAGATCAAAACCTCTTCCATAAAAGACTACACAGCTTTCCTGCCTAGAGGTTTCATGGGCTGATTTTTTTTTTTTAAACACAGGGAAGATAAAATTGCTCTGGGTGAAATATTCCCCAGGCCACGGATACACCCTACTGCATGGAGCAATTATGATGTTGCAGACACTGCTGGAGGTCAGACTGTAGGAACAGTCACACCAGGGAGCACCACGGACACCAACCTCTCCCTGTGCAAGACACTGAGGCTCTGCAGTGGCATCTGACAAGGGGCTGCTTTCTGCTGCAAGCAGAAAAACAGCTGACATAATTCTGCATTTTTTTAATTGGATTCCTATTTATGTTTTTATTGTTAACTAGCCTGACTTGAGAGCACAGAAGATTTTGCAAGGTAAGTAATTTCAGTTGGTTGCCAGGCTGAAGGGAGGGTCCAGCTGAGGAAGCACCACGAGCCCTTTGCAGAGCAAAGAGGGGTTGGGTGCTGAATTGCTGAAACCTGCTAAGTGCAAGCAAGCCACAACACATGACTAAAAAGAAGAAATAAGTAATCTTCACAAGTGTTCCGGCTTATACACAAGATCCAACTCAGTGCTGGTGTTATTTGGCAGCCATGATATTATAAAATCATAACAAAAGCCATTCCCCTCCTACTGGCAAAACATCCCTGTGAGCTCAGCCCAGCCACAGCGACACGTGCTATTCCCACGGAACCCTTCAGAGATGGCAGACGGATGATCTCAGCAAGGCCTACAACCACCATCTCGTATCATCAGAGAATTATGACTTGACAGAAGTGACACGAGCCTGTAGATCCACACAACTGATTCACTGCAGCCCCCTCTCCTTGCTCCTGCTCAGCCACTTGATGACCTACTACTGCCTGATGGCCCCTTGGGGCTGGCTCCATTAGAAGTGCTGATGACTCCTGTGCTGCAAGGGATGCTGCAGAGAAAATGGATCAGAGAACACAGACTGTGGTAGAAATATTGGTAAACATCTCAGGCTCTCACACCCCAGACAACGTGAGATCTCAGGCGTGTGTGGGGACAAAAAGCAGCAAGCGTGCAGTGCTGTATCAGCCCAAGGAGAGCTCTCTCCAGGTTTAGCTGCTGTTGACTCACAGTGTGAGCCTGGGTGAGTAATTTGATCCTTTGGGTCAGTTTGTTGACTCACAAATCCTAAATGCATTCAAAGAACATTGTAGTTAAGCCATTTTACATCGGAGAAGAATCTTGTGCCATCCAGTAAGTTTGAGACGTGAGAAATCACCTGAGGTTTGGTAAGGTGGATCTTTGGTTGAATACACAGGGGGAGTACAAATGATATCACTGATCTGCTTCAGTAAGAGGGACTGGTGAAAAAGTGCTGAAGTGATGTTGATGACAGCGGGGGAGTAGCAATTACAAATAACTGCACAATGTTTTAAGCTTTTACTCACTAGTGTTACAGTGACTATGACAATGCTGGGGGAAGAATGATGACTGCAGACAGAAAACACAGACCCAGAGCATTTCAGGATTTGGATCCGTAAGGAGGCACGCTACAGACCTTCCACATTCCACAGGGCTAGGACAGAGAACTAACACCACAGGGCCAGTGTGGTCATAAACATAAACATAAAACATGGCCAAAATACCAGGTGCTGATTCATGGACCTCTCTTGTTCCTGTCACCAAGCCTCTCCATGCTGCCCATCTAGGTCCTATCAGCAGCTCCTGGCCTCACTCCTGTCTGTTTATTTTCCTTTGCACTCCAAGGAGAGGACACTGGTACCTGCTGTATTGAGTTTGCATGGCTTGGTTTTGAGAGTGAGTGGGAGCTACAGTGGTGGCTTCTGTGAGAAGCTGTGGAAGCTTCCCCATGTCGGACAGAGCCAATGCCAGCACTCCAAGATGGATCCACAGCCAAGACTGAGCCCATCAGCCACGGTGGTAGCACCTCTGGGATAGCACAGTTAAGAAGGAGGAAAAACTGTTCTGCAACTGCATCCAGGAGAGAGAGGAATGAGAATATGTGAGAGAAACAGCCCTGCAGATGCCCAGATCAGTGAAGAAGCTGGAGGAAGAGGTGCTTCAGGTACTGGAGCTGAGATTTCCTCACAGCCTGTGGTGCAGACCATGGTGAGGCAGCTGTGTCCCTACAGCCCACGGAGGTTAACAGGAGAGCAGAGATCCACCTGCAGCCCATGGAGGATCCCACACTGGAGCAGAAGGATGCCCGAAAGAGGCTGTGACCCTGTGGAGACCCCAGACTGGAGAAGGCTCCTGGAAGGACCTGTGGCCCCACAGAGAGATGAGGCCAGGTTTGCTGGCAGGGCTTGTGACCCCATGGGAGACCCCTGCTGGAGCAGCCTGTTCCTGAAGGGCCACACTCTGTGGAAGGGACCCCATGCTGGAGGAGCAGAAGAACATCAGGAGTCCTCCCCATGAGGAGGAAGGAGTGGCAGAGACAACATGCGATGGACTGACCACGATGCCTTGAGGTTTTTTCCTCATATTTCTGGGATTTTAGTTTGACTACACAGTTTCAGTCATAAGCTTTCTTGTTAGGCCTTTCCCATGAATTGTGAAGCTATGTTTAACATTCCTCTGGAGACAGCAAGGGTAGCAAGACAAAACAGAAGGCCCAGAGATCCTGTAGAAGGTCCAGGCAGGGCAGATCCAGGGGAGGGCACAGGGGTGAGACGATTTCTAGCTGGATATGTCAGAGGCCGTAAGAATTGATGGATATTATAAATATGAGGTGATAATGCCTATTTGGGCACATCTTTGACTCTGGAAATTTCCATTAAACAGTTGCAAACTTCTTTTACCTCTTTTAACACTGTTTGAAAGTTTTTTCCTTTGTTTTTAGGCATCAGCTACAGCCCCCATTCCCCATTCCCCCTGTGCAGCTGGTGGTGGGAGAAGGTAGAGAAAACGGGAGTGAAGTTGAGCCCAAGAAGAAGGGCGGTGCATGGGGAAAGGTGTTTTATANGAGAAAACGCAGCTGGAAAGAGTAGAGTGGAAAGTGCTGTAACTATAACCAATGGTAAAGGAGCAAGATAACTTTGCACCAATGATGTTGGAACATGCTAACCTTCAGATGTGTATATCTGTCTAGTCTGTAAACACAATAAACCCTTACGTATTCGGGATCTTTGCACAGCACGCAGCAAGTGTGATCTATGTCGCTTAGTCCGTCTTCCAACTGTGACACCCTTCACCATCTTCATCGTTCTCCTTTGGATGCTCTCTAAAGACTTAATATCTTTCTTATATTGTGGTGCCCAAAACTGCCACAATATTCCGGATGAGGCCGCCCCAGTGCAGAGCAGAGTGGGACAATCCCCTCCCTCGACTGGCTGGTGATGTTTTGCCTGATGCCTCCCAGGGCACAGTTGTCCCTCCTGGCTGCCAGGGCAGTGCTGACTCATATTCAACTTGCCACTGACAAGGATCCTCAGGTCCCTTTCTACGGCACTTTCCCTTTCCAGCATCTCATTCCAGTCTGTCCATACATCCAGAGTTGCCCCACTCCAGGTGCAGAATCTGGCACTTTCCCTTGTTGAACTTCATATGGCTGGTGATTGCCCAGTGCTCTAATTTAAGGTCTCTTTGCAGGGCCTCCCTGAGTTCAACGGAGTCAACAGAGTCTGTTTTGCCCTTGATAATCACTGGTGAGGGATTTCTCCTTGTCCTTATCTCAACGCATGAGTCTCTCATTATATTTTGTCTCCCCTGCCCAGCTGAGGATGGCAGTGACAGAGAAGCTTTGGTCAGCACCTGGTGTCCAGCCAGGGTCAACCCACCACAACCTTCCCGAGGTCTCTCCAAGAAAGGGAATGGTTTTGAGGCTGCCTACCCTGCCAGGACTGGCAGAATTCCACAGCAGAGGTACCATAAGGACAGGAGGCAGCACACACACCTGTCCTGCTGAACAAGAGTGCTAGGGCAAGACTGTATCCATACTATAAGACACTTGGCCTTGATCTTCCCTTGCTCTGTGTGGTGTTCTGGAATTCTTATTTATTCTGCATCTATTTTCAGTTCAAAGTGCTTGAAATAATGTGAGGGTTTTGCTAGAGGTCTGCAAAGTCACGGCCTGAAATGGTGCTAATGAAATGCTTTGAGCTCAGAACAAGGTATGTGGGAGTGTTTGAAGGAGCAAAGGTTGGTGGGATACTGACAGAGGACTGTATATGGAGGCAAGCTTAAAGCAGTTTTCTCCATGTCACCTTCTGCAAATGCTCCTCGAGAGGTGCCACTCAGGGGAAGAACTGATATGCAAAGAGCAAAAAGGAGACTGTCCCTCGCCATGTTGTCCATTTGGCTGTAGGGTTTAAGGATACCCTGGCATCCTTCATAATATCCACCAGTAGCACACAACACCACCATAGTGGCATCTCTCCTGTGAGAAGTGGCACTGTGCTGCCAACAGCTGGAAAATGACTGGCAGAACAAGGAAGTTCCTCCATGAGAGTAAGGGAGACAACAGGCTGGGTAACATCTCCCACAGGCAACTAAAACAATGCTCATTGCCAACAAACTGCTGTGTTTGTCAACAAACCCCAAACACCTCACAACCTTCCAGAATTCACTCTCTCTGCATCTCTGCATCTCTAGGACACGCCAGCACTGTTCTTTTACAGATTTGGAATGAAATGCGGTCCTGAAAACCAGAAGCGAGCTATCTGCAGTCTAAACAGGATGTCTTTGAAATGAAGAACTGAAACCAATTCTCCTGGGTCCTTGGCCAGCAAGTTCTGGACCACATACTTCTCCTTTCCCGTTTCAGCATCCCACATTGTGTGGCACTGCCCTTGTCTCTTGGCAGCACCACTGACAAATAAGAACAACTCCAGTGAGGTCAGGGTTTGCTGCAACAGCCCCTGAGGGAGGAAGTGAGGGTTAGCCCTCAGGAGCCTCTTGAGAACACATTTGCTCTTTTTTATATTACAGGAACAGTTGGGGCCACAGCTCTGTCACTCATAGCCAAGACAAGTAAGACAGATGACTTGGGAACAAGGTTGCAGGAGAAGAGTGTTATACACAATAACAGCCTATACTGGCAGATAATGCATCACACTGATGAAAAACGAGACGTCTGTTGCAAATGGGTCTAGATAATGTTATAAGGTGGTTTTGAGGGCATGACACCATGTTTTGTGTTTAATGATGCCTTTGAGTATGTCTCAGATGCTATTACAGACAAAAACAAAAAAAGGAAGAGAAAAGCTTGGAAGTCTTCCATCCAAGCCACTCCGACCCATTTGTGTGTTGTGCCAAACAAGTAGCAGTTATTACAGAAAATCATGGTTCAGAGAGCAGACCCCAGAAAACAGCCTATACCAGCAAAAAACGAAGTCAAGACCTTTTCCAAGCCACCTGACACACCACAGCTCACATCCACGTGGCTGAACTCTGTTACAGCCAAAACAGACAGGCTGCCCTGTCCAGTCCTGGTCCAGCTCCTGAGCTGTGCCATCACCCAAAAGAGTGCCAGCTGAGAGGAGCCAGCTCTATGCTTGCTGCAAAATGCCCTTGGTAGTTTATGATCATAGAGGATCCTCAAGTGCAAGGCATACACTCAGCACTGCCTGCACCAAGAAAAGCCTCATTACAGGACCCCAATGGCTCCAATCCTGACTCCTAAACATGCACCTTCTTCAGGCTGTCTTCTTAGCAACAAAGAGCCAATACCTCTATCAGCAAATAAATGTGTTCAGAGCTTGGGCTGACACAATGGCACACAGTAACTGCCTGCCCTGTGAGTTTTTAGTATGCTTCCTGGCATGAGTATGGCTCGGGCTCATTACTGCTTTCCCAAATGATGCCTGGACACAGTTAAGGGATCATTACAGGCTTAGAGCCCTTCCTGTTTTGGACATGGCCAGCTTGCTCTGAAGCGGAAGGATTTAGCTGTGGGACAGAAGCTACTTTATTCTAGTTGGCAAAAACAACACTACAATTCCTGTCTGCTTTTATTTACTAGTTTAGCCATAGTCAAATCACCTATCACAGCTGAGTATTTCACTGTGATGACAAATCTTACTCCCCATTATGATCTGGACATGACTGTGCATCTCAGGTAATAGGGAGAAAAAGGTTTCGAGTCTTTCCAAAATTTACAGAATGTGTATGGAAAGCATTTCTTTCACTTCAATGACAATGGTCATTAACAACTATCTGAATGCCTGAATTTCTTTTCCCCAGGCACATCTATAAAATCCATTCTATTCCTTTTACCAAAGGGATAATGGAGAGATCTAACGTTTTAGTACTGTGGTATGACCAAAGAAATTCAAGTGCAGAATTAAGAGCTGCTGAGTCCCAGATGTGTGTCTGTCCTTAGGGAGATTCCTTTAACTGACACTTCAGATGATTCCAAACCTGGCCAACTGCTGCAAGGAGCAGCAGCAAGAGATGTGATCCCCAGGTGTGTTAATTAGTACCAGCCTATAGTTACAATAGCTACTATATGTATTTTTGGCAAAGTTATACATTTTGCTTCCAAAAATGGTTTTGCAAAAGCTGATTCTTTGATCCTTTCAAACGAAGACAGAAATGTCTGCAGCAGAACCATGGGGAAAAGAGAACAATGGTTTTATTAAGTCTGCTGAATTAGGAACCTGACAGCATGAGATGAAAGGAAAAGAAAGTCTCCCATCTCGATTTAAACTGAGCACACATTCACCCCACAGACAGTTTCTTCTATGGCAAACAATTCTGTTATATTTGGTGAACAGAAAAGCAATAGGGCAGTTCTGAATCCATCCCTCATTAGCAGTCTCTCTCATCTACAAGCAGCTCCTTGCATCTGTCGATTAAAGATTTCCCATGCCTTGGTGAAGGGAGCAGGCTCATCGATGAGGTAATGCTTTCTTATTCTAATTAAGGGCTTGAGTCATCCTATTATTGTAAAGTCCATGAAACAAAACATGTTTAAATCTGCCCAATTACATCATGTTCAGTCCTCTTCCAAAACAGAAGTGAAAAAAACCCCCACTTCTGATTCTGTGTAGTCACAAATTTATCTTGTAGCCCTTCTAAAGGATCTCCTGCCTCCTACAAACTTGTCTCAGCCAAGTAAGGCATTGCTGAATATGCCTGCAGAACAGCTCACAGCAGCTCCTGCCTTCAGTGCTGCTTCGTTCTGCTGCAAATGCCTGCACGTCACTGTTAAACAGGATGGGGAAACCAAAATCTGAGAGTTCACTCAGAGGACTATGGGAATTATTTGAAAGCTGGTGCCAGCCAGTGGCAATGGTATTTCATCCAGTTCCCTCACATTACTTGGCTCTACAGTTCTTCTGTATATAGAAAAGCGTGTGGTAAGTTTTATTGCCTTAGTACATTGTAAACAATCAACCAGGTCTGTTAAAAATCCCGTGAAGCCTTTCTTAAAAAAAAAGACTACTTTAACAACTAGGTCAAATTCCAAACTGGGTATTTATATTTACATTGGTGCAATTCCCTCTGCACTTCCAGTTCAATTAAGTGTTCTTACATACAGTCTGATGCTGCAATGAAGTGCTGCACTAAGCTATTAAGTCCTTGCTGCACTTTACCCCAGGTGTAGTTATGTTTGTGTTCTGCTTGAAAACACCACTGGATGGTACACACAGCTGTAACACTACATAGACTAGAGAGCTATTTTCAGCCCTTTGGTTTCAGGATGATGGCATAAACACAAATTAACTATTTATAAAAACCCATTAAAGTATATTCAGTGTTCTAATCAGAAAGAAAATGAAGCACATTAAAATAATTACTTAAACTCCTTCCCAAAGGATCCTCATGTTCCAGATGTATATGTACTGGAATCACTCAAGCCAGTCATGACAGAAACTTACCACTGAAGTTTAAGCCAAGCAACCTGAGGAAATAATGACTGCATAATCTCATGGGACCAAAAATCCAACACTAGACAGGGAAATATGAAAGTAGACACAGACAATGCTGGCACAGGGGAAGATTCTCACAAGTTTTCCTTAGATTGGGGAAATTACTATGTCCAGAATAAAAGAAAACACAGAGCAGACAACTTTAGATCTCTAAGTCATGTATCCACTCCTCTCCAAACCCCTCCACAGTGCAAGTCCCCTAGCTCTGATCCCAAGGTACAGTTCTTTCTGATTGCCTGAAGCAGACATAACAGCAATCACCTGTCCAATACAGTCTCCTGAAGGAGTGCTTATGGAAATAACATATGGCAACCACAAGCCCAGGAGAACACCAGGAGACCAGAACACCTCAGTTTTCCTGAATGTCCTTCTATTCAGTTGGGCCTCTCAAAGAAGGCAATGAGAGAAGAGGGCAGAGTCCTTCATACACTCCCATGGCTGGAAAGTACAGATAGGAGAGGTTCTCATTTCCACCACTTGCAGCTCCACAGGCCTTGGCAGAGTTCTCCCAACAGAACAGGTTTCTTCTATTCAGAAGACAACAGAGGATGAAGATGGATTATTCTGTGAGAT
The DNA here is from genome assembly GCA_013390005.1 of Calyptomena viridis. Taxonomy (NCBI): domain Eukaryota; kingdom Metazoa; phylum Chordata; class Aves; order Passeriformes; family Eurylaimidae; genus Calyptomena; species Calyptomena viridis. The sequence goes on along the minus strand of WEIV01021695.1, from coordinate 48,904 downwards.
CCAGCAGCTAAACATGGTTTTATTTTCCATTGTTTTCTTTCAATTGCCCTCAACCTTCCATCTGTGAGGTGACAGCAAGATTTGCGGCCAAGAAACACACTGGAAGCTGTGCTCAGGAGATGGAATTGGCAGCAGAAGAGAAAGGAAAGCCCACTGGATAGGAAAACACCACTCAAAGCACCTATAAACACCAAAAAGTTTAGGAGAGACAAACTGGAGGGACTGAATTCCTGCAAGGAGAACATCTCTGCCATCCTGCTTTACTCCCTACCCACTCAGTTAAAACACCTTTAAAGAGAGACTACAAGGTTTCCCCTAAAAAGGGTTGAGAGTAGACAATTAATGAAAAATAGACAATTTATGAAAAATAAGTAAGGCTTATCCTTTAATTGGGTAGGTAATACAGACTTTTTCCTGCCTTTTCTTCTTTCTCCTCTTTTTGATAGTGAGGAACACTATACCAGACTATGTCCTTGGTTTTCAGAAAAATCTCACCTGTCAGTAGAAGACCAATGGGGTCCTTTACTGGGATTTTGTGAGTTGCCAATCTGACAGCAGCTGGACTGGAATTGCGACAAATACTTGTGTCACTTGGCAAAGCATTGGCCAAGCATGCCTTGCAACCTAAGCTTGTGACTCAACAACCAGCAGAAAATAAAGATCTGCCTGTTTAAATCTCTGAAGGCTTCACAGCTGTGAGCACACAGACACACTGCTAGGAAAACAAAGCTCTTTATTTTCTCATTCATTGTTTTAACAATCTGAATTTTATTAAAGGAAAAATAACCTGCATCTTTTCTCTTCTCTGATGTTTTGACACCTTCACTCTCAGCTGATCTGGACAAACAGACTAGTGTTTCTACTTCCTGTGTATGAATCCTACTGTTTCAGAGGGGAAGTCAAACACATACCTGGCTAGACCAAAAGGCAGCTGTGAATTTCTGAGCAGCTGAGGAGTAGGAGGATGCCTGAGGAGTGGCAGGAATACAACCCTGCCAACCAAGGGCCAGAAGGCACAGCAGCTGAACACACTTTTTGACAAGTTTGCTGCAGACCATCTGTCCAGCAGACAACAGCTTTGCCATGACACCACTCCAGCCTCCAGAAATTCTCTTTCTTGGAGGTGAAAATCCATGAGCAAGTGTACTGCCCTCACCTACTACAGCTGTGGGCACTCCACCTGGAAAGCTGATTTCTGCCTCTTCATCAGCCACTCTCAGCAGCCCAAGGTTTCTGGCAGAGGAAGTAAGATTTTCTTCCCCAAAGACAAAAGGCTGAGGCCATGCTTGGCTCTTCTGCCACAACAGGGAAGAAAAGGAAGGGGAAGGGAGTACTGGGATGCACAGTCAAACTCTAGCCTGGCTGCATTTATAGGGCTGGGAAACAACTCAGGAACAACTGCTGGCTTGTGTGCCAACCCACCTCCTCCTGCAGCCTGCCTGGCTCTGTGGGGCTCTGGCTCTCAAAAACCTTTGGCAGCTGGTCCCAAAAGGTCAGCCCTCACCAGACCCATCCCTTCCTAACTATTGTCAGGACTTAGTCGTATCTGCATTTAAACACAACAAATGCAAACCTTCCACCTACTAATGTGTCTGTATTCCTCAGGAAAGGCATAAATTTAGATGGGGAGAACCTATGAGGGGAAATCCTCTGAAACAATGGCAAAGGCAGAGTTGAGACAGAAACTCACCAGGACCAAGAAGGGGACAAAAGAACTCTTGCCTGGGGAATACCCACCTCTGTACCCAGTTTGCCAGGAAAAACCTAAGGCTGAGGAAATACATGCTGTCAGTGAAAGATTTAGGAGGCAAAGGAAAAAAGATGGAAGGGAGGAACCACGTGTGGAGGAGAGATTCCTGTGAGGGCTCCAGAGAGCTGATGAAGACAGGAAAGGGAAGCACAGGAAAAGGTGGGTTCTCCCAAATTAATGAACAAATATTACCTCAGAAGTTAACTGCAGATGAAGAAATGCATGCACTGAAAGGGCTGCTGCATGTTTTAACCTATGAGGCAGTCACAGTCCTTTTGCAAAACCGCTGCTCATCCAGGGGGGGATGGGACTCAGTCATTTTAATCAGCTGCTTTCTGAAGTTTTTGGAGTAAACTGAATACAAGTACTAAGTTCAGTTGTTTTAACTACAAAGTGAGAAGAGAGAGATACTAAAGCTCTTGGCTTTAGTCTACAAACAATAAAACTCTGTATTTCATCCACAGAGGAAGAAGACAAAACCCAATTCAGCTACTGTGATGTATTTTTTAAATTGCTTTAAGATTCAGACTTGGAAATGCTAACTTGATCCTGCTTAGATCAAGCAAAAAAGTCCACTACCAGATGCCTGAATTCCCTATACAAAGAAAAACCCTAGGCAACCTTGAGGGCAGACTGGAGCAAAGACGGCAGCAGGCAGAAAGCTCTGTGGGCAGAGGAGCTCAGGGCCATACTGTCTTTTTTGATAATTTCTTCACATCCTGGGCCTGAGCACAGGAGCTCAAGTTCAACAGTTCAGCTGTGCAGTCGCTGGCATCCCCCTGGCATGGGACAAACCATCCTAATCACAGTCCAGGAGGCAGCACAGGCCAGCAGCCATTTCCAGTGGGGCGTTCTGGATGTGGCAACCCAGATCTGGAGGACAGGAGAATGGAATGGTACAGACCCAGCCAGATACTGCTCAGTCTGCTCCAGCCAGGGAGCCCTGGCATGGCTGAGCTGACTTAGTGTTGTTGCTGCTCCAGATTCCTTTTTCACACAGCTCTCCTCACCCTGGCACATCAACCTCCCCTTAAACCTCTGGCAAATTACACCTTTTTCCATTGCAGAATTTTCACCATCAAGACCACCCCAGCTGCAGGTGAACTGCTCATCCTATTTGGGGCTGTCTTCCATGCCTTACTCTTCAGAGGATTAGCCTCTTTCAGACCTAGTGCTCTTTCTTCTCTCATTCCTAAAGACATTCCAGTTGGAGAACCCCCTGCAGTCGTGACTAGCCACAGAGTATTACTTTGCAATTTATGAGCAGAATCCTTTAAAACACAGCCCTGTTAAAAGATAGTGCACCTCTAAAAACCCAGATATATTGCCAAAGCATCTCTATAGCCTACCAAGGACTTAAAAATATGTATGTGCAAATGTTGAGATAGATGGATTTAAAGAGTGATACAGAGTGGTGACAAAGATAAGTCTGTATGTCTAACATTGTCCCTACAATGTGGAATTAAATATATAACTGATTTCCTACTTATAAATGGAATTAGAACATTTTAACAAAAGAATATTATGATTGTGGCTTACCAGAAAATAAAATGAAAAAAAAGACATGCTAACCTTAAAAAAAATGTTTGCTGTGACAGCTTGAAAGATTTCTACAAATGTCAAGGAAAACTAGCAGAGTAACTGGGGACAATACACTGGAATGACAATACTCCAAACTACTGAGGATAAAGAGAGGATAAAGAGAAAATGTATTTCAAATGAATTTCAACACTGCACCCCATAAATGTAACATAATTTTGAGCCCCTTTTATTCTAGGAAGAACCAGGCCAGGGGTAAAAAATATTAAGGAGGAGTGATGTTAAAAGCTGAAAATGTAATGACAAATATGTATTATGGTTTTTGATATGTTTCTGATCTGGACAAGAAAAAAACCAGTCTTTCTGTTGTTAAAAATCCCAAGATCTTTCTGCTAACACAGAAAGCAAGCTCTGAGGCATGGGAACCATACAGGAGAGAAACACAAAGTTTGTAGATTGTCATTAATACCTATGAAAGCTGAAGAGCTGAATTGGCAAGTGAGCTGCCCACCTGACACCAAAGAACAACTCAGACAGACTTGAGTGTGAGGAAGAGAATCAGCACAACTGGGATGGCTCCTCCAGGCAAAAGCCACCAGGCCATTATGAGCTTCCACCTGGATGATCACCAGCAATACAAAACCAGAAAAAAGGCCCTACTTTAGCATTTTACCCCTTAAGCCAGTATATTATACTGGATATCAGGTGGTTCAGCAGCACGGCAGCACTGCTGGGCCAAGTCCAAGTCACAGCCTTCTGGCCAGGAGGAGAAGTTGTTACCAAATGAAGCGTGCTGACAACATATGGAGTCCTGTGCTACTGGTGCAGTTTCATCCTCATCCAGAAAGCAAAAAACCTGTAAGATTATGCCAAACACATGATTCAATTTAGGTCGGAGCTCTGCTGCTCAAAGCACTCTGGCTACACTCTGTGGGATGGACTGGCTTGTTTCAGTGCTGACTTTACATCTTTTCAAAGGTTTTTCAGAGAGGAAAGACTCATGGATATTTTTTCCTTTTTAACCTGAATTTACTAGGCATTAAGGGGTAGTTTACTACTAAACACATTTATCTATCTGCATCTCCTCTCTTTTTATTCATTCCCAACCCAAAGTAACTTCAAGAACATCTTGAAGAGCTAAAGCTGTGAAGCCTGCAGTACAGCCCCCTCTTTAAAGGATGTAAGCACCTAGTATTTTAACAGGCATAAAACAGAGCCTAAAGTAGGTCCCCCAAGAACTGCCCATCCACTGACAACTAAGCTCCTGCTGTAATGATATTTGTTATGATGTTTGTGGGTGACCCGAGCTCTTGCTCTTTAGCATTTCTTCTTACTATCAAAGTCCAGTACCAGATAAAGGAATAAGACTCTTATCACAACTTCAGCATGTCACCCAAACCTGGGTTTAACACACCAGAGCGTGTGCTGCGAAAAGCCTGAAATGGCGACTGTATCTAAGTTTTTAAGGACTCTAATGACCAATNTTTATATCTATACTACAAAAACTATACTACAAAAACTATAAGTTTCACTTCTGTGACAAACTAAACTATGATCTAAGTTATATTTTTGTTGCTTTTGCTTCTTCCATCAATGTTGGAAGCTTTTCCCAGGGACACAGATCAAAAACTGTATCCTGCTGGGGTCCCTGTGAGGGTCCCAGACCCTCCAGGGCAATTTGAGGTGTAGTCTCGATATCCTGGACTCCAACATCCTGCCTTTGGTTTCTTACCTTGACACTGATTACTAGATGGCACAGAGCTGGGATACAGAGCTTATGTCCAATCTGATCTCCACTAACTTGAACTGAAAATAACTTCCATGGAAGAAGGGTGAATTAAAGGAGAACAGAGACAATGTAAGATCAGATTCAGGATCCTCGTTTCCACTTCCATGTTTCTGCCTCAACACTGCACATGTGAGATTCACAAAAATAAATAAAAATGGAGATTTCTTTTATAGAGAGACAACCACTGGTTTAGAGTGAAAAACATCTGACTGCATAACATGTCACATTGCAGCTCCATCCCAGTTAAGACCACGCTTCTTATATAAATGAAGTTACTTTGATTCAGTAAGAATTCTTTTCTCAAAAGGAATAGAAGCAATAAACTAATTGAGTATTAAATACCAGCTCTTGTCATCCTTCAGTGCATTAAGACCAAAATAATCAAGATTTTCAAATGCTATGTTAAACTCTGCAGAGCAGAAAAGCAAACTTCTTGCTTGTTTTGGCATGGCAAGTTCTTTATAGCTTCTACTTGTTGTGTGTTGGAAAATAAAACATTGCATTTGCTAACCCAATAGATCATTTTCCTACCCAAAAAAGGACAGCTTCATTTGTAAACTTACCAACTAAGCACCATTTCATGGGAAGAGTGCTTTATCTTAACTTCTCACTGTAAATAGTTATTTAAATTTTTAAACTCTTCAACAAAAAAATTATTTCAATGCTGAGTAATTAAGCATATTTTGTCAAAAGAATAATATTCAAAGTTTTCTGGTGATATGTAGAGGATTAAATACTTCAAGTAAAAAGGACAGTATTTGGACATCCACTATTACATATGATTGTAACAGCAGAAGCAAAGTCCAAATAATGCTTCCAGTATTAATTATTGTATTTGACCAACCTTAGTGTGGGAGACTCCAGCTTAGAGCCCAGAGTGAATGATCCCCTGGAAATGATTCAATGTCATTGGGAAACACCAAGAGAGGGCTCTGGCTTGTTCCTATCAGTTACTGCCTATTGCTATGAAGAAACTTTTTGAAAGCACTGTCTGGGTCCAACACAAAAAACATTCAGTAGTGGTTGGTCACTGTGGATGGCTGTAACTATACAGCTGAGTCAGTCAGTGCTTACTGAAGACTGAGAACAGCTAAACCTTCTCTACTTGGACATCTAAAGCCTGAGACACCTTAAAAAAAGTAGTCACTACTCATGATCCCAGCCACTGAGAAACTAAAATTTGCTTCCAGGCTTCAGTAGTTGGAAATGGTTTTGGAATTCAGTGAGAAATTCCACCTTGTAATGAAGAAGAAAACTGTCTGAAAACTACCAGACAGGTAAGCAAACCCAGATACCAATATCAGCAAGCTTTGATTCAATTGCTGTTTCTCAAGCTGTTATTGCTTTGCCTTGGTGACATTTAGCATGTGTCACTTTCAGACAAGGGAAGAAGGAAAGAAAAGACTATTTGTGGATATTATGATAAAAATGGTGCCTCTTTTGACCTTTAAGCTGCTCTAACTTTAACTCTTTGTAGACAAAAAGTGAGCTGGAAAGCAGTTCCAGACATTGTAAACACCAGTGTACTCCAGACCAGCACATCCAGTGGATGCTGGTGTTCTGATACTTTGTGGTAGAACCCTGTAATGCCCTGTAAGTGCCTCCTATAGCTGGGACTGTTACCAAGGCATTCACAATGTTCCTGTCACTTGGATTTCTAGAAGAATGCACTGAAGGGGCACAACAGTCCCTTACTTCTACTGAGGCACTTCCTACATGAACTGCAGAGGCCTCTCCTCCTCTGTGAAATTCAGATAAAAGTGGTCAGTGTAATAAAATGTTGAGATGAGGGGACAGTGACACAGAACAGCCTTACTTAGAAAACTAGGCTAAAATCTAAATAACAAAGGCACTACCAACCATACCTGACTATACCAAGAGGGTCTAAAACTTCTTCTTCTTCCTCCTCTTCTTTTTTCTCCCCTTTTTTGACATTTTCCACTGATAAAAGATGTGAGATTAAGTCAGGTGTCTTCTCCTCTTTGAAAAAATCCAATGCCTCATTTTCTTCATCTTCTTTCTCCTTGTCATCAGGCACGTTTTTACCCTTGAAGTCAATGGCACTAGGAGATTTTGTTCCTGCAAGATACAATAACGGATGCAAACCCAAGTAAACGAGATAACAATTATAGTTTTTTTAATACCTTGCAGCTATTCCTGATGGTTTTGTTTGAGGAATGAAGGACATGATCGGTTTTTGTGAAACTCTTTCAACATTCCCACTGTTCCCTTTATCCACCGTGTGTCATTATGTGTCTGATCTGTTTACTGATTCAAAGCAGTTAAGTAGGGAAAAGACAGAGGAAATGAACCTTTATCTGAGACACAGCAGTGCATGTTGAATCTGCTTATTTATGTTTCTTCTATACTCAACAGAAACAACAGATTTTCCATATGGTGATTCATCCCATCCAAATAAAGTTGTATGAGAAGTTTCTCTCTGAAGTGCCTATTTCTCTCCACTAGCTACAGAAGGGCTGTAAATACTCTGCTTAGATGTACATAGCCAACTTTCACATAGCTGGTCGAGATAAAGTCCACTTTCTGACACTTATTTAATTCATCTAGGCTAAAATTAGAGCATTGGACAGCATGAGAAAGTTTCCACAGCAGCTCTTCAATTTACACTCAAAAATGAAGCCTGAAGTTCTAACGCCCTTCAAAATGCAAGATGCATCCAACTGAGCAATTGAGCCAACTGAAACATGAAACCAAGTCTTCTCACCATACTTGTTATATGCAGAGCACAAGAGAATGAGGAAACTATGTTTTTGCTGTTGAGTCTCAGGACATCCAGGGAAGCAATTTAAAACAATGAGACTACCTAAGAAAAGGCCAGCAAAAACCATGATGGATAAAATTCAGTTTCATCCTTTTGACTGTTGAAGTAACATGACATGGGAAACTCATCTCACTCAGCTTTTCATGTTTGCATCTGCCAAATCACCCAGGGGAGACTTCATAGGCTAAAGGTGGGTGTCCACACTCATCATGTGGTCTTATGCTCCCTTTACAGGCAAGAGATTCCTGGTCAGGGTAAGCAGTGAATGTTAGGATGCTGCTCATTTTATCCCCACAGTCATCTGTTTTACCACATCCATTCTGCCTGAACACCCCTGACTGTACCAGCCATCTCCACGACAGTTCTGTAAGGAAAGTGTACACCACTAGCTTGAGAATCTGCAGTGTATGTACTGAATTCCACCTACTTTGCTAGGCTGAGACTTACACTATTCTAAGGCAGAGTTTGATGAACAGGTCACATTACCTGCACCCAATCTGTCAATCCAGCTTAGTTCAGCTACAGACCATGGTTAAGTTAATTAGCATGCAAAGATCAATCAACATGAATTCTGAATTCTCTATGCAAGAGGTCTACTTTCAAGAGAACACTGCCAGGGAAAAAAAAACAAACAAAAATCAAACAAAACCCACCCCAAAAACCTTACCAGCAAAAAGATTTTGCCAAGTATTATGCAGTTTTGCCCCTCTAGACTTTAGGAAGCTGTCAGTTTCACAGAACTTCTAATTTGGCCACACCCAACGCTTTTGCAAAATGGGCTGTTAAAACTTCCCAGCACCTTGCAACTTCAATTCCTTAAAACTAACACTCCACTAAGAATCCTGCACAGCACCAGGCTGGAGTATTCTCTGCTCAGCAGCTCTCAGATGAATTAAAAGCAGAGAGTCCCTATGTTCCATTCACTCAGTGACTCCTTGCTATGCCCAAGGGGCATAAGAAAGGAACTATATGAATCACTGGAAAAGGTAACAAGAGCTAAGGAAAAAAAAAAAAAAAAAAAGGCAATAAATTATTATTTAGACTTCTAGACTTACATGTTCTAAATCACAGCAGGAAATCAGAGACAGGATAGCACAATGCTTGCTTTGAAGGTGTCTATCGACACCTCTGAATGAGGCATGTGTCCACAGAGAAGAGGCAAAAACACCAGCAAACTTGACTATGCAGCACTGTAAATGCACGTATTTTCAGTGATTGCCAGAATTCAGGCTTTCTCTAGTTTTTGACTACCTGAGTCAAGAACTTAACATTTCATCAAGCATATTCATGGAAAAGGGGACACTCACATCTTTTAGTTACCTAAAAATTCCAGTAGCTCGGGACTCGTTGCTAGATCCTCATTTTTGGAGATGCATTTCATGATATCATTGAACATTGCTCTTCGTTCACAGATGTCAGATTCCCCCACGAAGAGGACTTTTCTAGGGAAGAGTGGAAGAGAAGCCTGTGGGTATCGTGCTGTCAGCCTCTGGTAGAGCTCCTCTATCTCGCTGTACTTCTTGGAAACCTGCAATGAAATATGCTGCCTGGGTATGTTCCTTTACAGGGGAGACAGGAGCAGCAAGGCAGCAGTGCTGTGAAACATTAACCCTGGAAACTGAACTGGAAGAACATGTATTAGCAAGGAGCTTTCCATACAGCCTAGCAGAAGCCTGCTATGTACCCAGTGAATTCCCAAGCACTGTTACTGGTCTTCCAATTCTGTTATTAAAATCTACTGCCTAATGGAATTGGAGTTCACTGCCACATACCCAGCATCTGTTTGTCTCACCCATCAACTAATGAAATACTGGGAAGGGTGCTGCTTCCCCATAGATTTTGACAGCAGAAATCCCTGTCCACTGATAGGGATGCTAGTCCTCAGAGACATCAGGAAAAGCCCTGCCAGGTAGGTGTGTGATGAAGAAAGCTGCCTGAAACCTTTTACCATTGAGCCAGACGTCCCATTTCTCATTCCTTGTGGCTTCAGTGCCTTTTGGCTGTTTAGGCCTAAAAAACTGGCATGTTTGCTGCCCTGCAGAGCACATAACACAAATATCTAAGGGCAAAAACCTCAGCTGACCCCTGAATATTCAATTTGTCCATGAGAAAATAAAAACCAACAACTTGGCCATAGCCTACAGGTTCTCACACAGAGACAAGATGCCAACAGTGAATGGAGTCATTCCTTCTGAGCACAAAGACAGGAAGCCTGAGGAGAAATAAGGCTCAAGATATTACAAAGAAAGCAACAGCCATGGGAATGTTGGTTAGAAAGGTGTGGCTTCTATGCCACATTAAGTTTTTAATTCAGTGCCTTAAAACTAAACGATACACAAAACTCACACACAAACAAAACTCTGTCTCTAAGCAATGTTACAGATGCAATGGAGAGTGACTGTCATGCCCTGTGGTATTTTATACATAATATTCAAGGTCCTCCATGGTCCCATAATCTATGAATGTGTTTTAATGAATACAGAGATGAAAAATAAACAATGCAAAAAGGCAGTGTTAGTGGAGTGCATTTGACACAGACCCTTTACTAGGTCCAGCTCTTACCTTCCTGTAACATGTTGGTGAACCCTAGTGAGGTGAATCCTTATTAATACTACAATGTATGCAGTATTGTACACATTGAGATGGAGATAAGAGACTCAAGCACCACATCTTGAGATGGAAGAAGGCAGAGTTTTTTTCACCAACACAGTGATAAAAGGAAGTCAATCTAACAAAAAGCACAGAAGGGAAATGAGATATAGATTAATGGAGAATCCCTAAACTGCATCTATGCCAGGAAATCAAACAGTATCAGGCATATTCCCAGGCACTGGAACCTGAGAGTGTCTACAGAAACCTGAATAGTGTCTAGTGGAACCTGAGAATCCCTGGCATAGTTTTGGCTCTGGACAGCTAGCACTCCCCCAGGTAACTTTTCAACCCAAGGTTTGGCCTGGTGCAGAGACCCTGCAGGAGCCTGATGCCACTGCAAATGGTAATAAGAGTTCCATACCATGGATGCAGCCAGACTGTCCAAGCTGCCCTCCAGGCCAGAGAACAGGCCCTGACATTAACAGACACATCTCAACCAGTTTACTATATCAGATTTAGGCATAAAGAGCAGTAACCCCCTTAACTTTCATGCTTGCCTGCCTTTTGCAGTAATTATCAACCAAGCTGGCTGATTTGAAAAGCATTTGCATTTCAGCTGTACAATGTTCACTATGAGTTCAGTGTCCAGTCATGAAAACAAGCAGCTCTGTAACAGAGATCTGAAGCACAAAACCCAACCTGAGTCAACAGGAGAATGAAAAACAAGGATTTTAGGCTTGTTTCCTGTAAGCAACAGAGGAACAGGATCTGAAATGTACTTCAGCAGCCAAGCACTTAAAGGGCAACAGAGGATGTTCCAGAATATGACAATCCTCCCTTCAAAAGATACCCCAAAGAAAGAGAGGAAGGCAATTCCAGAATTCTGAATTGCTGTACATTTCTAGTTTGTGAGGTGCCAGTAGCACTCTGAACAGGGTATGATAGCAGAGCCCCTTCCAACAATACTATTTAACACAGATTTTAAGGGCAGAGAGTTTCTGGAAGAATAAACACTATTACCCTGCACCCAGGAAAAAAAAAAAACTGAGTCTGATTTGTGAAAAGCATTTAACATCTAACTAATTTCAGTAATAAATACCAAATTAATGTCTGAAAGCATTACAGGACAGCAGCCAATCAAGATTATGCCAAAATACTTTAAAATACTCTAACACTGAACTGAGACACACAAACTTATTTCTTTCCCCACTTAATTTTCATTCCTCCCCTATCAAACTCTGTAAATTATTCATAAATCTCAATTTATGTCTAATTACACCACTGAACCTAAAGCAAATGCACACCCTCGCATCCTATCGCTAATTGAGCCTTTGTGGCTCTGCGTGGGCTGTGACCACCACAACCACACACGACACAGCATACCAAGTGTGGCAGCACTGTGTCCAAGGCATACTAATGTGCTTCCCCCAAGCCTGCGGCACACCACGCAGGCAGTGCCGGGATGCCCTCTGCTGGAATAACCCGCTGCACCGCTGAGATGTCAAACCTCCAGCCAAAACAGTTCCCCACTGACCCAACCCAGTGCTGCCCCTGCAAGCCCCTGCCAGCTGAGGGTCATCGCCTCAAACCCCGGCAGCCACTGGCTCCCTGACACCTCTGCTCAACACTGCTGCCAGCTTTACCTCGGGTTTGGTGATGGAAATGCAGCAGCAAGGCTGGCTGAGCCCAACAACCTCAGACTGCTGCATTTAGAATCGCAGAATGGCTTGGGTTGGAAGGGACCTTAAAGCTCACCCAGCTCCCTGAGCAGCAGAGCCTTCCACTAGACCACGTTGCCCCAAGCCCCATCCAGCCTGGCCTTGAACATTTCCAGGGATGGGGCATCCATAGCTTCTCCCGGCAACCTGTTCCTGTGTGTCATCACCCTCACCGTAAAGAATGTTTTCCTTATATCTAATCTAAATCCACCCTCTTTCAGCTTAAGGTCATCCCTCCTTGCCCCTGTAAAAGTCCATCTCTCCTGTAACACCTTTAGGTACTGGCTGTAAGGTCTCCACAGAGCCTTCTCTTCTCCAAGGCTGAACAGCCTCAGCTCTCTCAGTCTGTCTTCCCAGGAGACGTGTCCCAGCTCTGTGATCACTTTCATACCCCTCTTCTGGATCCAATCCAACAGATCCATGTCTTTCCTGTTCCAGGGACCCCAGGGCTGGATGAAGCAGCACAAAGGTGACACAGGGGCCTTACAAAGTGCTGGCCAGGTTCCATGGAGTATATTTTCTCAGGTCAAGTCCCACGAATCACCCAGAACATTCTCATACCTTTCCAGTCAGGAAGCACTGCTCTGCTCTTTCGGTTTGACATCCTCTGTCAGTTTTCTGGGAGAAAGGCATGTCAGTATGTTAACAAAATCAAATCTTGCTTTTCCTGGTTATCACTCACAACCCCTTGAAAATAGTTGATGGATTGTATGGCCCAAAACGTCAGGATAAAAAAATAAATGCTGCTTTAAACTCCATTTTATCAATCCTATTAAGTAAACAAAGTCCCATTTGATTAATTTTTTTTTTCTGCTGCCTGTAATTCCTCCAGGTCTTGATCCTGCAGTTATCCTCTCTCCCTCCATGCCTCCAACTGAACTCTGTGAATACTTTGGAGCTAAACCCCCACCACCTGTAAGTCAGCCTGAATGCACACACTTCAAGGAGTTCTGTCAAGTCACAGTATCAAAGGATCAACCTACTTCACTTCAAAGGAGTTAATCATGCAAATACAGCAAAGCACGTGCATATTTGCCAGGTCAAGACTCTATTTGCCTGTAACAATTAACATCCAACATAGAACTTAAACAGAGAGAGGGATGGGTCGAGTATTTCCTTTTTTTCACCAGGAACAAATAATTAAGTTGCATGTGATCAAATATAGCTAGAAGGTTAAGAAAACCACCAGGAAGTTCAAAGTGAAAGCCTGAAGTTTGCTGCTAATCCCTCAAATCTCATGCATGTGCCTTGCCCCCTTCTTCACAAGAACCTCATGCATGAAGGTACACACACCGGAATGCCTGCAGGATACGAACCTGGGACCCTCAGTTGTGTGTACAATTTGATCCCACTCAGTATTAATGGGATTTAATGGCTCCTTTCCTTTCAAAGCTCCTTTTAGTACCCCATTTCTGACCTCAAACTTGTCTTCATATGCTTCGTATCTACTGCAAAGGTTTCGACAAAATTCTCAGAGCTAACCTGAACCCTTGAACCTAACCTGAATGCACGCCAGGGAAGAGCACTCTTGATAGTATAGTATTTTATGAAAAACATGGCTATTGTGATGGTCTTTTTACAAAGCCCACTTCTTACAACAGTCAGAAAATGGAGATCCATCAGCACCATCCTTTAAAACAACCCCTAGCTTTGGGTACAGGAACCAAAAGCATTCTGGAAGGACCCAGACAGCACAACCCAAGCTTCCACTTGGACACTTCCAATTCAAGCCACCAGAATTAATGTTGCTTGGTGACCCCGTGGGTGTGCATTATGGTAGATTTTAATTACATGACCACACGCTATTCTCCCCATCTGTTTTGCCCAGTAGAAGAGCAAGCACTCCAATATTTCTTTTTAATAACGTGAATTCTTAGTGGCTTCTGAACCCATTGCTACACTGAGCATGAATTTTATTTTAAACCCCTCTCATATCACAGAGGTTATAAGTGAAGGAATTTGTCTTCACAACATACCTGTATGGTAAGGAAATAGCAACTCCAATGCACAAAATTTGAGGCCCACAAAGAGAAGGCCAACATATGCAAACAGGCAATGATGAAAACATAATGAATACACACCCACGTACTTATACTCCCTCATTTCATAAGAAAAGACAGTTCTATAGTAAATGCCTTCCTAAATTGTGCTGTGCCTGTCAAACACCAGTAGTTATTTGTTCAGCTTTGAAAAGGAAATAACTTGACTTACAAATGCAGCTTGTAAAAAAGAATCAATTAAACTGGGTGAAGATAGAAAGAGAAGGTACTAAAGGCTGAGTGAATTTTTAGTAAGACTGGGAAGAGAGAAGTTAATTGCTAAAAAAAGTAAGGTGTGGTTAGAAGAAATGCATTTAAGAAAAAGAAAACCTTTTTTTCTTCTCATAGAAAATGGTAGATCTACAGGCAATAATTAAATATCACCTTGGCAGCAGTATCAAAGACAAAACCAATTTCCCTCTTTCAATATGGCAAGAGTATTCTGACCTTTGAAACAAATGCAGCTGACTTTTCTTTCAATTACCAATTATAACCTCAAGGTTAAGCAGTTCTAGAACCCATTTGCCCTATTTTACAATTAGTATTTTTTAAAATTAAAAAATCCCCCCAGTTTCTAAGAATTTAGATCATAAAGTCATCATAAAAGTTAATTTCTCCTTCTGTTACTGTTTCCCAAACATTTGAATTAGAAACGCTATGATATGGATTTTGCTTAGTCAGAGTCTGGGGAACAGGAAACTATGGATGGTTTAGACCCACAGTAAGGGCTCCACAGGTCACCTCTGGAATATCTATTTGATGCTCACCTGGTTTTGGTCATAGGCCCTTAACATATCTTGATCTTGACACGATGAGAGGACACAGCGTCAAGCTGTGCCAGGGGAGGTTCAGGTTGGACATCAGGAAGAATTTCTTCATGGAAAGGGTTGTGAAACATTGGAATGGATTGTCCAGGGAGGTGGTGGAGTCACCTCCCCTGGAGGGTTCAAGAAATGACTGGACTTGTATCAGACAGCTCTGGTCTGGTTGACAAGGCGGTGATCGGTTGCACCTGATGGTCTTGGGAGGTCTTTTCCAAACTAAACGGTTCTGTGATTCGATCCAGTGTGGTCTAAACCATACTCCAGAGATTACAGGTGTCTTAGAGGACACTAGTCTTGCTCACCATGACTTTCCACGGAAAACTGAGGCGCTGTCGGAGCAGCAAACGCCGCTGCCTGCTCGCTGCTGCCACCTGGCTCCGGACAGGGTGCAGGGACAGGCACGGGAACGGGGCAGGGAGAACCGCCAGACAGGGAAAATAACTCCTCCGATGGTTCAGGGGGAGAGAGAGAGGGGGAGGAATAAACACAGAAGGTCTCAAAACACAGACCTGGCTCACGAGGTGGCCAAAACTGGATTAACGTACCCAGAACCAATGATAATTCTACTACCCCTGCCTGTCTTCTCCAACCTGTCACCTCAGCACTGTGAGCTACTTCCTCCAACCTACCAAATTCAGCAATTTCAATAAAAGAAAAAAAAAAGGCCCCTCTCCCACCCTGCTCCAGAACAGGCACACAGTATTTTCTTTTTCCTCCTTCAGATGTCTCATTTCTCACTCCACCTCGCCATAAAAATTTGATGTGTTAGATCTGCTGCCCAATGTAACCTCATGCTCCTCTGCTGTTCCACAGCCACCTGGTTCTCTTGCACTGTCAGCTCTCTAGGGAAGGGTTGCAGTTCTTGTTTGTCCTGGTCCAGCATCCTGCCCAACAGGGCACTGCACAGACACTGTGGGTGCAACTCACCCCATCTGGCAGTCGCAGGGAGTTGTCTCCAGGTTAAGCCAACAGCCTACAGGCAGGAGGTGTCCCACATATAGTCATTACATTTTGGTAAAATGTCACTGAAACTCAGCTCACCTGAACACAGACAGCTTGGATGAGCCCTGTATCCCACCTCACTCTGTTCCAGGGCAGTGCCAAGGCCTTTATGTCCCCTGTCACACCTACCAGCCCTGTGCACACACCTGGGATAGTTTAGGATTTCTCAAATAGTACCAGCCATGTATGTTACACAAAGTGGGTTCCCCCACACTGTACATGCTCAGCTACATCCTTCTCAACAGCATTGCGCTGACTGGGATGGGAGTTTAGAAATCCACCAAATGCAGACACCTAATCATAGAGAGCAGATTGTTCTGCCTAGAGACAGGCATCCCATGACATCTGAGACACTGTGGGCTTGTGTGGGGCAGGCAAATATCACAAAAGACCTATGGGAGACCCACAAGCTTCTGAAGGCCAGGTGGAAAATCCCAGGACACCTCCAAGTGCACACAGGGACTTCTGTGCAACTCTACTGACCCTTAACCATTTTAGCCTGAAGCCCCCTGCTGCAGCTGTCTGAAATGTAAATGCTTTCCCTTTATGGTCAAAGAAGAGAGACATTTTCAAAGGATGAGTCACCTCATTCCTCTTCTCCCCACTGACCATAAAAGCAGGGACAGATTCAGATTAAAATATCCAGGAGATAAGTTAGGACAGGTGAATCCCACTGTTCCTTCTAGTAATACATACAGACAAGACTCACTGGAATGAATCAATGCAAAGTATCCGTTCTCCAACCTCCCAGCTCCCAGTTTTAAATTACTCTCACACAACAAACTATATCAGATTTAGTCAGCTGAAAAAAATGTAACTGATGAGATAAATGTTATTCCTGCCAGGCTCCACCAGTTTTCTTCTTCATGAAGAATGAAATGTCAGGAGGTTTAACCAGAGCATAAATCAGGAAAGTTCAATTCACTTGAGAAGAGCAACTGACTGACGAAAGTTCTCCTAGGGAGAGCAAACATGGGAACAGACAATCTCAGCAAGCAGGAGAGGCACAGTAGGAAGTTTGTTTCTCCTCTTTATAGACAAGATGATTTTGTCACTTAAGTGAAGCAAAATGAAGTTAGATGACAATACCCCAGTTTAACATCACAGGTTTAGTCAGATTCTTTCTTGCAGAGAACTACATGGGAATATTATGTAATATAGGCAGGCATATAAAAAAGCAACTGCACATCCCCTTATCTACCCTCTGGCCTTTCCCTGTCCTAAACCAAACTTTAATGGGGCTGTGCAACCCACAGGCTCAAGAAACAGGTGTAATTCAGTACTGAGTAACAACTCCCAAAATACTCATTTTCAGCCAGGACCAGTTCCTCAGCTGATGTTATGCAATAGCTACATGACACTGGCACACAAAAGGAAACTGCAGGAGCGAGAACAAGCAGTCAGGGACGAGGAGGGAGAACAGAACAGTCTCTTAGGCCAGTATTACTGCATTACTGCTTTTACCATAAAGTCATACACAGCCTAAGGAGTGGAATAAATTAATGAGACCTCCTCATTATGCATCTCTTTACAACACTGATAGATGTTTCTCTCCAAATCAAACTGTGTACATAACCATCTATCAACTATCTTCTATGGAGTGTGAGGTAATGGTCTACCAGGTAACCACACACTCACATCACTGATATTACAGTTATTGCCAAAAACATCTGAGCAGATGTTCACAGCATGCAACAGGGTGCGTCCCCTTATAGTCAATGAACAAAGAAATGCATTTCTTGGGAGCAGTTCAGCAGACAGCTGAAGATCAAATAAAACATACCCTAAATGCACCTTCTTCCAACAACTCAATACACAGTCCAAGGCGAACGGCTTAAGTGGATGTGCAAGTGCTACAGATGAGATTAATTTCACCTGTTTTAAGTCACATGCTATGTTTTCAAATCTTTACTCTGCAGGTATAATGAAAAGGACAACCTAACTCAACAATGTTTTATATGGACACTTCCTTGCAGAACTCTCTTACTAAGAGCTAAAATATCCATTCAAATAAGGTATTACTTATTTCAAGTTTATGTACAAAGTCCCAGTGCTTGGGAGAAGATAATTTTGTAGCAGGATTTATAAAAAGCTTAATTGGTTTCTATTCATTGATCCATAATGCCAAACGCCTTAAAGGCAACAACAGTCATTGTTGCTTTGAGCTCCTGGAATAAAAAGTTCTGTTAATATATGTAAAATATTCTTATTGCAGAAATGGTAGAGATTGTGTTATCCTACCAAGGACCTCGGCCCAGAGGGGCTGTGGTTGATGACAAAGTATCTGCTACATCGAGACCAAAATAATCAAATCCTGATGAAGAAAGTGATCACCAACGCAGCTCTGACTAAATACTTACCATAAACTGAACCACATCTTCAGGCTTGTGCTTTGCTGATTTGAAGGCAGCCAGTCGGGTAACGACGACAATGTGATACTCTACATGGCCAGACATCATCTTCCCACGAATTTCCTGGTATTCTGGCACTGACAAATCCAGCCCTGTGTGCGTATTCTGAATTTGCCTAGGGAAGAAAAAACACAGAGTTCAGGCATTGTCACACTTTTAACTGACCCCCTCATTCAGGATCCAGTTCAAAACCCAAGAAAGTCAGTAGCAAGACTCCCATTCCAACAGGACATCAGACAGACCCTGCCCCACACTGTTCCGACTGTGACACGACAAATTTGGACATGACTTGCTTCCTGTATTCCGCCCCAAAGCACCTGCCATTTGCCACTGCATGCAAAATGCCAGCAACACACCTTTTCTGTGAAGAGGAGATGTGGATTCATTCAGAACAAGACTTCACTCACAAGAGCTGAAAGTGCTCTTACCCAGGATGGCAGGTGAGAAGATTCCATGATCTCACATCACTGTTTGTTTTGACAGGAAAATGCAACAGGGGAGCTGCTGCTGCAGTTTACTCAACATTTTCTTCTCCTGCCAGATTCAGATCCACGGAACTGGGGTGTCACCTTTCCCTGGATTCCCATCCAAGGAATTATTTATGACAGTTTTGCAAGAAGAATACCAGAACTGTATTATACTGCTCACTCATCAAGAGCAAGACCAAGCAGCTGCTCTTGGGACACAAAATAGTACTTTTGCGAAATAAACCGTCTGTTTCAATGGATTGCTGATCTGTTTTGGTTTCCGGTCTATCCCTTCCCCAAAGTTATCCTATGCCAACTCACACTTGTTACTGCTGCCACTGGAATTAAATACTTTGCCAGAATCAGAAAGAAGTTTATCATCCAGATGATTGAATACTCTGACCACATCTTTGACTGCATCCTTCCCATGTGTGAGTGAATGTTTTTTAGTGAAATCAAAAGAGAGCTTTTTCTTTGTTTAAAAAAAAAAAGCCAAACTAGAATAATTATACACATTTTCTGCCTTTTTTAACCTCATCCATATAGGGAGTATCAAGTCCCATCTCTCCTGGACTTCCTGTGGATTGCAGAGGGGTCTTATGGAAATCTTACCTCTTTCTTTATGAAGTTTACACTCATTAACACAGATGTCTTTTCACCTAAGGATACACAATGTGTAGAATCTAAAATACATTTTCAAGAAGTTTAAACAATCTAGTTTCAAACAAAGTTTCAAAAGACTCCTCTCATCATGTCAAAACTTGAGCTTTCCCAAGAAAGCAACCTCCGAATCTCCAACGCAAAACTTGAATAAAAAGCTTTTAAAAGAGATTATCTTGAGAGTTCTTGGTAAGTAGGAGAACAACCAACAAGGGCACAGGCTGTTTTGTACTCAATCCCCTTTGTAAGCCATGTTTAAAACATTAAGTTTAATAAGAGCTCTACCACTGCAACATTTTATAGTAGGTACCTAAATGCTATTCTGTTCACTCTGATTCCATTTTCTGCCAGTCAAGGACTTGACTTTACACTACCAGACAACATTTCATTCTCAGTTACACATGGCTGGGCTCTAATACAGGACCAACAGTGCCTATGTAAGAATACATGGGTGTCTGGCTTTCACACAGCAGTCTGTCAGACCTGGAAGTAACAGATAACCTGCAATATTTGTTGTCTTCTTCAGGGGCAGCCAAAATGATGACTCCTGACAGTAGAATCAGCTGGATCTAGGGGTCTTTCAAATGTACCTGCAGCAGAAGAAATGCTCTCCAGATGTGTAGTCACCCAGAATTTGTGACTGCAGCTTAAGCAGCAAAAAGGTTTGTCAGATGGTGCTCAGGAATGACTGACTAACTCAGGGAAATGCTTCAGTCACCAATCCTGGACATATTTAAAGGACATGTAGATGTGGCACCTGGGACATGGTTTAGTGGGGATGTGCCACTGCCAGGTTAATGGCTGGACCCAGGGATCTTAAAGGTCTTCTCCAAACTTAATGAGTCTGATTTTACTTCTGTTAAAACAGCTTACAAATGACAAATTAACCCACTTTTCACCTCTGATGTAAATAAAAGAAATAACCACCAGTGAACCATCCTCCCTGAGTGGCCTGGCTTAGCTGAAAACACCAACCACATACAGGTGTTCTGAGATGACACAACTTCACTGCAAGAGCTGCTGCATCAGAGAGCCCTAAAAATGTCATGAACTTAATAAATACCTTATCTATACCTTATCCTCTATACCCAAGAGTTTTCTTTTAAAGTTGTTAAAAGTCTGAGCTAAAGTGATTGTAATACAAAGCAATTAGAGAGAGAGGCAATAGCTACATTTTTGTTTGTTTGCTTTAGGCCTTGTGATCACTTTCATTACCATCTCTTAAAGAAAACCCATCCCTATTATCTCTTCCATAGCACCAGGATTTTTTTAAAATACAAAAATTATTCTAAACAAACAGAAATCAGCAGGGATGCTGAGACAGCCAATGCATACTATCCAATGCTCACTAGTTCTTTTAATGCCTTTGTTTCAAAATAAGCAGCCTCAGTGGTTTAGTTCATTAAATATTGTTATTGTTGTTATTCAAACAGAAGCAGCACCTGTAAATCCCAAGACAGGATACAGTTTCATTGCATTTTTTGCATCAAAGAAAATTATTTTTACACTTGCAGCTTTAAAAAAAGAAGCAAAAGGAGAAAGCTGGTTGTTTAAATTGGACACACAGGTTTATAGCTCCTACTCCTTATTTAAATCTAGTTTGTTCATCTCCAAGTTACACTTTTGTCTACAATACCAGTGGCTCAGGGGAGATCTGGGCTCATGGTTAACCCTCCTAACAGGAATCACTTCTGAATACAACGAGACCATTCATCCCAGAAACACTGTGCTTGCACAATCAGATCATGTGGAACTGGCACAGGACAGAGGAAGTGGAGACTATGAAAAGGTCAGCTGAACAGAGCAGTTGCCACAGTTCACAGAAGAGGCGCAGTTTTCCATCCCTGTCTTTTGATTTGCATATAATACTTAAACTGTACTTTAATTAATCTGTTTTCTGAGCTGAAAGGCTAAGATGGGGTTGGGGAATAGCCACTGCAAGAAAGCCAAGTAAGAAAATGAAGTGCTGTGACCAGGGAAACTTTATTCCAGTGTCTGTGTGAAGACTGGACTCTGCGCTTCCTGCCTGGATAAAGTCAGCCTTGCCAGCAGCAACCTCTGCCCAAAGGGGACCAAGCTGTAACGTCCCAGGTCATAATAAAAGCAGAAAAAACTTGTACAGTCAGTTTTTTCATTAAGTGAAAGCAAAATATCAGACAAAAAATTGTCCACCAAGCATTTCTATTTCTAACTACAAGTGTACAGATCACAGGCTTCCCAGGGCAGTGGTCACAGCACCAAGCCTGTCCAAGTCCAAGAAGCCTCTGGGCAATGCTCTCAGGCACATCATTATTCTTGGGGGTACTGTGCAGGGCCAGGAATTGGGCTTGCTGATCCTGATGGGTACCTTCCAACTCAACATCTCTCACAATTCCATGATTTACATTGCCACAGCAACCAGGTGTCCCAGTCCCAAAAGCAGTATATATAAAGGGTGGAAAAGATCACAGGTATACAGCTGTTTTACCTCACAAGCTAGAAAACAAACTCAATTGCTAAAGCTTTAATCTCACGGACACATATATATCCAATTTTATCACTGAAAGCATTCCAGTATCAATGGGACAATTTGCAAGAGGGTCTTTTACAGTCTATGGACTGTAAAATAAATCCAGGTGTTCAGATTTCCATTTCTGAGGCTAAATCTAATATTAAGTCAGTCCTACAAGACATCTATTAGTCAAATCAGATACATTTGAAGGTTCAAGGCCACTGCTCCAAAGAAAGCCAAATATTTAAGGCTTTGAAGTTAATATTATTTAAATAGTTGTTATTTATGTCCTAGGAGATAAGGACCTTGCTGAATCAACACTTCTTCTCATGACTCATCTGATAGGAAATTGCTTTCATGTGGTCTCAAATATCTCATGGCGATTAAAAAAAAAAAGTGAAAGAGATCTCTATCATTTTTCCATAAAGATTGCCACAAGCATTTTCTTCTTGAGGCATTTCTCGTGAGGGTTCCTCACCACATCTAGGAAAACATAGGTTTTAAAAATTTAATGCAACGGAAAACAGCGTCTCTGCACCCACCCAGGGCCGGTTTTCAAGAAAGTGGGACAAGAGAATAAACTCGTTTTGCCCATCACTGGGCTTCCAGCCAGAGGGGCTCCCGGTGGGCTGCTGGGCACGAGGATCGGGAGCGGGCAGTGGGCATCTGCCAAAGCACTGATGACACCACGCCTCGAAAACGCTTCGGGATAAATTCTAATTCCTTCTGATCCACCTCGGAATAACTACAAGGAAAATACGTTTCCGGAGGGCGGGAGCACACGCTGCGTCGGTGTGGAAGGGAAACGACCCGAAGTTACCACGGGAGAAAAGGGCGCATAGGACTGAACAGGGATCTCTCCCGGCTGTGAAATGCCAGAAAACTAGAGGATACGCATTTATCCGATGTGTCCCGGGGCAAACTCACGCGCAGCCACGCGACTTCCCCCCTGCTCCGCCACCCCGCGCTCCNGGGAGGAGGTCCCGCCTCCCGTCCCGGGGCTGGCCCGGCCGGATGTCGGGTGGCGGCGGCGGCTGCGGTGCAAAAGGAGCGGGGGGAGGAAAACGTCCGGAATGGGGAAGAAAAGAGCGGCCGGGCCCGTAGTCGGCAGGATTCGAACCTGCGCGGGGAGACCCCAATGGATTTCTAGTCCATCGCCTTAACCACTCGGCCACGACTACACCGACGGGCACGGTTCGTGCCACGGCAAGCCCACTAACTCATCCCCGCGCCTTCCTCTTCCTCACAGGCCCAAAGGATCCCCCCGAGCCTCCGGGCATCCCCGCATTCTTTTCCTCCTCCTCACTGGAAACAGTTCTCCCGCGTCTCTGCCTCAAAACAACAGGCACGGCGCCGCTCGAGAGCTCCAGCCTCACCCTGCGCCATCCCGGGGCAGCGCCAGCCTCCCAGGGCACGGCCACCGCCGCGGCTCTGTGCTCCGAAATTTATTTTGGGAAGGGAAAAGGAAGAAGCAGGTCTCTTTGCTGCCCTTCACGGCACCCGCGGCCGCCCTGGTTTGTTTGCAGGCTTCGGGGCACACCTGGACGCCTGGTTATCCCAGTGCTTCCGCAGGGAAGCAACGGCGAAAAAAGCTTCGCACCGGGCACAGCTTTCTGCAATCACTGAATTATAGAGTCTTTATGGTTGGAAAAGGCCTCTAAGACGATCGAATCCAACCATTAACTCAGCCACCGTGCTCACCACTAAACCACGCCAAGTGCCACATCCACATGCTTCTTGAACGCTTCTAGGGACAGCAGTTCCACCACTGCCTGACCACCCTTTCAGTGGAGAAATATTCCATAATATTCAATCTAAACCTCTTCTGGTGCAGCTGGAGGGCATTTTCTCTCCTGTACTTGGGAGAAGAGACCGACCCCCAAATGTCTACCCTCTCCTTTCAGGGAGTTGTAGAGTGAGAAAGTCCCCCATGAGCCGTCTCTTTTCCTGGCTAAACATTCCCATCTCCCTCAGCTGCTCCTTATCAGACCCTTCACCAGCTCCATTGCCCTTCTCTGGACAGACAGAAACCACAGGAGATGCTGGAGAATATTAGAAAAGCATTCGAAACTAGATGCTGACACTGCATCAATGTAGCCAGCCCACAAACAAGCTCTGCAAGCCCTAGTGGGTGTGCAGCGGAGTCCAGGAGTGTCCTCAAAGAGAAGCGGCCCCTGAAAGAGGACCTAGTGAGCAGATTAGGACTTTTCACCCTGGAAAGGAACAGCTGGAGGAGTTTGGGATGTTATGGAAATCTGTAAAAACCAAGAGAGGTCCAAAGTGGCAAACACAGAACAGCCTTTTGATGCTCGTGGTGAAACAAGAAATCTGGAGCATGAAACTAATAAAACAAAAAGGGAAGATTCATAGGTGGGGTTTCTTCCTAAATCCCAGTTATTTTCTCTCCCTGCCACTAAAAACTTTTTGTTAAGTAGAGTGTAAACACCACCACCCAGCTGCAGCCTTTCTGGCACAGGAGTTCTGGTTGCCAGAAGTACTGCAAGCCATGAGGAATTACTTTTGGATCATGAATCATTTTCATGTGGCCTCTGAAGGGTTAAACATCTCTGGGCTGGAGTTCTAGAAAGCATCAGTGTATCATGAATGGTTTTATGTTTAAAGGAATTGCTTCTCTAATGGCATTTTTATCCCCATTTGGTTTCCTGGATAATCCAATTCAGATAGTAACAAGGAATAAGCAGCTGGCCATTAGGTGCCTGAGACAGCAAAACCAGAGCAGGACCTGAGCCACGAGTTCCCACTGGCGCTTGTGCTCGCTGAGCAGTGTCCTTCCAAATATTGCCAAGTGCCTGTGAAGATGCTTCAAAAACCGGGGTTTTTCTCCCCAGACAGGAGTGTTTGCTTGGCCCCAGCATGATGCTCCTCTCTGTCCTGGAGAGGTTGTGTGCACATGTCTGTATGCTCATGACGAAGTCCAAGGCTGCCTGTTTATCTGGTTTCCTAGCAAGTCTTATCATATACAGCGCTTTTATAACTCCACAGCCCATGTTATCATAACAAATGAATAAAAGAAGTGCCTCAGTGGAGCTAACCTCTGAGTGGAGATAACCCCTTATGGAAAGAATCAGCGGACTTTTCTGTGAGGTTAGGACAGGGTCTTTCATCAGATGGTGAGTGATCAGATGGAATGAATCTCAGCATGAAAGATGCACGAAAATCAAACCTGAAAGGAAAAAACTGTAATATTGCAATAAAACTGTCTGCTGGAGCTGAGCAACAATCTTGCCTTTTTTGGAAGCAACCTCCCAGCATACTTGGAGTTTGAGTCTCATGTTTCTTTGTATCTTACAGGACAAATTTCTTCCACTGAACTAATTTTTTGACCTAATTATCAACTGGAAACCTGCAGGGAAATACCTATGGGAGAATGTGCAGCGAATCTGAGAAGCAATACCACTGAAAGTTATCACTAATAAAGTTATGTTTTCCTTGTAGTACTTGGGCTACCCTGAGCTCTCACCTTCATGGCTCAGTTTAGTTGTGTATGAGAAAAGGAAAGACGAAGAAACTTTCTGAAGTTTCAGGGCTATTTTCTTTGAGATTCCTGTTTATTTTCCTACCTCAACTCTCCAGTGCTGACTAGTTTGGTAGGTTCCTTGATTTATTTTTATCCTTTCTTTCTAGATCCTCAACAAACTGAATCAACATATTCATGGAGTCATTATTCACTCACTTAACTTATGCATAGCTGCAACATCTCTGCAACAAAGCTATCAATGAATCTGCATAGAATAACTGCTCATATACAAACTCCTTTTACTGCAGGTCTGTGTGGTACTGTGTTAGAGCCTCAGTTGTGTCTGAGTAGACAAGGTGAAGCATCACTGCTCCATGTGGAAAATAATGCTCAAAACACCCAAGATCAGTCTGATTTCAGTCAAAGGCCTCTAGAAAGTGAAGGAAAAGAATGAATGGGAGCCAAGTAATTAACCTCAACAGGAGATGGAAGGACTTTATTTGTGTTCAAGATGTCTGAGCACTGGGAAGTGTCCATTTAAGAGGCATTCCTGCTGACAGAGAGTATCATCCTGAAAACCTAGAATAATAGCCCCCACAACAGAGACATAGTGGAGAAGTCAGGTTTTAAAGACTTTAAGGAGAGATGCATGTAGCTTCTGTAGCTGGTGTAGCTGTTTCATGAGTGAAGTGACTTTCTGTTTTTACAATCACCATCATAAAAAATATTTAGCTGTCATTTCACAGAAATAAAAGGAAAATGTGATCAATTATTCTCAGAACTCAAAATTCAGGTACCTAATATAAGTAAATCCCAACTGCAATACCTTATAAATCTCATGATTTGGGGACGTCTTTTGAATATTTGGGTTCAATGACAGGGTTCTGTTCATCTGGGAGCACCCACTACATAACCACTTTATGGCCTCTATTGTGAGCTGACTTACTTCCATAATAACCTTGCTGTCACACTGAAGTAGCCTAAGTTTCCACTGTATCCAGTGGGTTATCACTTTGTGCTATGAAACAAGAACTATTTGCCCTGGGAGTGTTTATGTCCAGCACTGGCAGGGGTCTTGCAGCAGAGAGCTCCTGGAGGCTCAGCAGCATCTGGTAAATGAGCTGATATAATTTTCCCCCACTTCTTTATAAAATCCTTTCCATGACCAATGTATCTACTCTCCTTCCACAGTACCTCTCTACTTTTCTATCCACTGACTGTACATGCAGGAGCAGGTCCTGCGGGTGTTTCCTTCTAAACAAGGAGAAGCACTGAAAAGTCATATAAATGGGAAGGGGTTGTGATGTTACCCATGTGTGAGCTCTTCTCCAGGTGCATCTCCTGCCACTCTGCACTGCTCCAACATCAAACCTCTGCCCTGCAGCATCACAGATCAGGAAGACCCAGCTTTGCTCCCAGGCACTCAGCACAAGCCCGTAGTGTGTGGATATTACAGACCCAATGTCTCAGACACTCCGATGAGAGAGACTTAAGCTCAGGGAGAGTTTCATCGACTGTGTTCACCTCTGGAATCCTTTTTCTGTCCACTAGAGAGCACTCAAATACAACCTATAGACCTGGGACGGGCTGCTGGTGCTGACTGCAGTCCCCATCTGTGTCTTACTGTGCTGGTTTTGTCTGGGGTAGAGTTAATTTTGTTCATAGTAGCTAGAAAACCACGACACTCACCCTTTGGGAGTCAATGCCCAGCTCTTGTCTGGCACCATTTACTTGCACTATCCCACCAACTCCAGTCTAACCCTCAGCTCCTGCTCAAAACCTGACTCTGGGACCAGTTACACTAGGATTTTCTACAGAACTGAAGTCAGTCAGTTTATGACCACATTTGCAGCCAAGACTGGTGTTTGTATTTACTTTTGATACACAGTTTAACGCCCAATAGCTAAACTTTCACTGACTCCTAGCCCAGAGGAATTTTCTCAGCCATCTGCCTCTGCATGGGTTTTAGGGGACCAAGTAGGAGTGGGATAAAAAAGGAGGAGAAGAAAGAAATGCTAAAGATTGGAAATCAGCAGCCTGTTGTCTGGGACCTTTCCCAGCATTAACACAGGGCTTTTCTTCCAATGAGTAGATAATTCTCCACCCATCAGCCTATGGCAGGACAAACAAGGAAATACAGAGAGAAATGACAGAGATGCACCAACCACCCTCCTCTCCAGTTCTTAGGAGGGGGCACAAACACATTTGCTTTCCTTCACCAGATGTGGCTCAAAAGCTCTGCCCTTGGACCTCCCTGTGGCAACCTAAAAACATGTGAAAGAGTTTTTCAAGGACTGGAGCAAGCCCTGATGGGCTGGGGCCTGCCAGGTGACTGCAGAGCTTGTGATCTGACACCTGATGGGAAGCCAGGTCCTCTGCAGGGCTTATGGTCTGATACCTGTGAAAATGCTGACAACCAGGTCCTGGTCTCCTTTGGGAACAGCTTGGTGCCAAATTTGGGACCTGTTTGGTGAGCAGGCAGTGATAAACATTGCCAATGAGGAGTGTGTTGGAGGGCAGCTGTAGTGGATATCCCAGACACGAGGGGTGAAGTGGATGCTCCTTCCTGTCCTTCAGCTCTGGCTGGGACCTTGGAAACCAGGCAGCCTTTCACCACCTGTGCTGGAAGTCTGCCCATCATCTGCAGGCACTGAGGTCCCACAAAGGGTTAAAGCAAGGAAGAAAAAACTCTCAAAGCTTGTTAAAATATTGAGTGATTTGTGGTTGGGGTCTGTTTGTTCTGTTCGATGCAAACGGACTGCAGCACTACAGTTTAATCCCTCTGCCCCTCACAGGGGCACGAGGCAATGAGGGGTCTCCGTCAGTGTGACCCCATGAACTCATCCCAGGGTCATGTCTGTCTCCTGAACACTGAGCAGGGACCAGCTCTCACAGCACTGCATCCCTGCCTGGGTGTGATTCTTGGCAGCTCATGGATTTGCTTTTCATCTCCCCCAGAGCAGCAGGAGAACAGCAGTGAGTTTATAAGCCCAGGAGGAATTGTACACCAATTTTTGACCCCCTGGCAGAGGAGTCTGCCTGTAATCATGGCAGGATGAGGGGAAATCAGAGCCCTGCTTAGGGTATAGTAAATAAAAGGGGAGGAAAAAGCAAGGGCAGAGGAGCATATTTAAAAATAAAATAAATCAGCGATGGAAACACATTTTAAAAGCTGAACATGAAACTTTTTTTAGCTTTGATTCATATGGGGAGAAATACAATATCATTTCATTACTGAAAAAAGCTGCACTAGGATTCCAGTGAGATGACCACTCACTTATCACTCCTAACACTATTTGTTTTCCAATGACAATTACAAAACCCAGATGTGAACCACTAGGAGATATTTTATTAGGACTGGGCTTCTCAGTGAGTTTCAAAGGTAGCCAGAATGGTAGATTTAAAGTTCACTCTTGTTATATGATGTGGTAAGTTTGTTGATAGCCTGTCAGGGCAGTCTTTTAATCTACACACCTCCTAAACTCAGTATAGATTTATTCTGGGGAGAAGGGAGGAGAGTTATATAGCTGTTATTCATTATGCCTCATGCTTTCCTCCCTCCTTTAAACATTTAACCTGTAATATGATGAGCTGCCTGTCAGGAATAATCTAGTAGAAACCATAGGTAATCCCTGCTGAAAGATAAACCTGGCTCTTGACCTGCTGCAGCCCTGGAATTAAAATTCCACCTCTCTTAAGTTTGGAGATCCTAGGTAAATCATGGAGAAAATTCATGGTAGACAGTGAGGAAGAAAATATGAGATTTTCTGGTTTGCCCCAGTTTAATAAAACCAATAATAAACTACAGAAAATTGTCCATATTATCCAAAAATCACATCTACAGTAGATAGATACAGTAGAATCCCTTTTTTCCTCAAAGGAACCATAGTTTTTTGGTAGTTGACTCTTTACATAGATGCAATGAAAAGTGTTTCCCCAGACCTAGGACAGGTGAAGGAACAGTCAATAACTATACAAATTTCCAGGTAGACTCCCAAATATGCTGCCAAGTTTTTCAAGTCCCTCTAACCACACACCTGACCAAAGCTGTTGTCCAAATACTTTACCTTGTTTTCCCTCATTCCCACCAAATAAGCTCTGGAGGTGTTTATGTCCATGCCAAGGTATTCGGTTGGAGATGAGCAAAAGCTCAAGGCCTTCTTGGCTTTGGTGCTGGCTCCTGGTTGCTCATTACCTGAGTGAAACATGGAGGTGACTCCCCCTATGAAAATTCCTGCCTATAAGAGTAAAGGCTGAGGTTCATGGAGACCCAGGGTGCCCTGCTGAAGTACCCACCACAGCACAGTGTGAGCCAGACAGCTTAGAGCTGGCCAGGTTTTGTTCCTGGATTTCTTTTTAAAATTAGGAAACCTTTTAGGGACATTTTTGGAACAATTCCTCCATCTTATGAGCGATTCTGGACCTGACTGAAATTCTCCCAAGTGGAAAAATTGCAACTCTCGGAATTAGCAAGAAAAAGAGAAGGGGCTGGGAGGCAAGACAGTGTATGTAACATTTCAGCATCTCTTCCTAAAAAGAATGTGGGTGCACTTGCTTTATCTGTTGCTCCAAGTATCTGCCAGTCTAGCTGTCTGCTCCCCACTTAATAACATTGCAATAACCCAATGACCAATTTAACCAAATACAACAGAAGAGGAGATGGCTGGACAACTTCCAGCTCGTCCAACTATTGTAAAAACCTGGCAGCTCAATAGGTGAGAGGCCAGGATTTGTGTCCCTCTAAGGTAAAGGCTGAGGTATAGACTCAGCAGATACCTGTTTGATTTGGCTCACCAGTAATCCAGTCACTTCTGGTGTACCTCCAGTGTTTGATGGAAATAAAAGGGAAGTACAATGCAGGTTTTTTGGTAAACTGAGTTTCGTTAGTTCTGCTGCACTCTTTTCAATTCAAGATGACTGATTTGGCAGATGTCATGAGAGAGTTTGTAATTGCCTATTTATTGGTGACAGCAAGCCAGGATAGCTTTGTCCACGGGTAAGTGTGCCTCTGTCTCATAGTACAACCTGTCTCAGCAACCAGTCATTCATACATAGCTGTAGTAACAAGGTGATTATCTTTCCAGATCAATGCTCTTTCTTCAAGGAGCTGATTTTTGCTCACAGATATTTTACAACAAGCATTTTATTTCAGATGCTCTGACTCTTAGAAAGTGGTTGATAGTCAGAGTCTGGGCTTCACCAGGTCATTGACATGGGTTTCTGAAATCTATGTTTTTTAATGAAGATATTACTGGTCGCAATTGTAAAGGTGTTATAAAGCAGTAAAAATTTGCCTATGCAGTTTCACACAGTGGGATTATTCTTGTTTAAAATGAGATTTTGACCTGCTCAGCATCTTGCTCTGTGCTGATCTGGTAGACTGGCTTTGTAGGTAATGAAAAAAAGAAAAATTTCTGGGAGCACTGGGATCAGTTTCAGATGCTCACTTCAAGATTTGTGCTCTAAAAGTGCCTACTTATCTCCAGTGGCCATAGAGGGAATGTAACAACCAGCTTAGGTGCTCAGGTCTCAATTCAACTGTTCAGCTGTGGTTTAATGCCCTTGAAGAGACCTTGGTGTATCCCACGTGGCCTTCAGCTGCTGCCCTAGGGGGCTTCAGGTCTTACATTGGTCTTGTGCTATGTCTGCATCTCCAGGCAGATGTCTTGAATCTCTGGTACATCTCAATTCTCAGTGTCTATGTGTAGGCAATAGAATGATGCATAAATGGTTGAAATTCATGACCTTAGAAGCAGGTATCACTATGCTGATGCCCTCATGTACATTAAATAGATATGTATGTAATATATGAATAGAAAATCAAGTCAATACAGTCTCTGGAGCCCAAAGAATGGTACAGCTGACGTGTGTTTAACAAATCTCATATTGTAGATCCAGTGAAATGAATCCGCCCTAAATGCTTCCTTATCACACACCTCCAGAACAGTAACTACTAAAATGCCACTATATGGATGTTGGAGATTTTATAGAAATGGATGATTGTCCTTCAGAAAGTCAGAAAAGAATTCCTAGAGACAGATGTAGCCATTTGTGGTACAATGACGTAGCAAAAACTTTGGATGTTTTTCTTATGAGTCAAGTTTTCAGCTTTCTGTAATGTAAGAAGAAGCAACCACCACCTGGTGAGAGAAACAATTAGCCTGAAGAGAATGGAAATGAAGTCTCCTTGGGAAACCACATTGTTCAAGCTGGTCCTACAACCAGCTGTATCCATTTGGACTTTGCTGGAGCCTTTGCTGAAATCAGTCACTCAGGCGTTCAAAGCTATAATTACAAAGCCAGAAAGGTAATTGTTACCTGAGCATGACACAGTCGGGGGAATTGGTCTGGGGTGTGCTGAGTTGGGGAGTAGAAAGAGAAATGCAGGAATTGTGGAAAAACCAATTTCATGAAAGGTGCTCTTCCTTACCAACACTCCATCAGGAACTTCCCTGCCAGCCCTGTGCAAGTTTGGAAATACACCTCAAGCATTTCCTTAATCCTTTTCCCAAGCTGCCTGCAAGAGAGGGAAAAGCTAAGATGTGAAGGAGTGTGGCTGTCCCCAGATCCCAGCCAGCACTGGCTGAGGTCCATCCCTAGGGTAGTGCTCTTGCCACCAACTTCTCAGCTCCCTGGCAAATACAAAGGTCAGGACCTTTCTTTCTTCAAGAAAAGCCCATGTTTGTTGGCTAGCTGAGGTTCACCTCAACCATATTGGAATAAACCTTTGAAGGAATGAAGGCAAGACTATGGACAATCTTGACAATGAGCTGGGTTTCCTACACACAAGCCCATCAGATATCCTGTCCTGATCTCTGTGATCTTCAGTGCTCCATTTACGCAAGTAAACTAAATTATGCCAGAGAGCCAGGTCAGCATTGTCACATAGTTAAGAGAATATCTGATGTATTTTCAGACTCAGGCCCTGATGAACAGTTCCTGGAAGCAGTTGTTAACACAGGACATGGACCTTTTACGGCCTACAGCTTGCCTTGAAGGCTAAGGGAGTTTAGCCATGTGGACGTGGGCTGATCCACAGCACTTGACCTTGGTGCCAATTAGTATTCCTACAAACTTTTAATTTACCTGTATAGGTGTAGCCCAAGTGGCTAGCTCTGCTTGCACAATTGTGTCTACATAAAGAGCTCATGGGATGAGTCTTCACGTTCTCAACGTGTCTTATAACAACTGTATCCACAAGCCATCACTACACAGAGAAAAAACTATGGAGAAGATTCAGAGTTGGATTCACTCGCAGTTTCCATATTGCTAAATCATCAAGGACTTGTGCCTTTGGTTCTTATTCAAACTGTCAGCCCAGACTAAATCTGTGCTGCAGGATGAGGCCCTGTAGAAAGGACAGAGGCAGAAATTAACATCTCCTTGTTCCAAGTGCAAAGTGCTTGTTAGCAAACCAGCAGCTGCCCACTGGACTATCATTTTGTTTCATACAGGAACCAGTCATATTAAATTTTCAGCTGCACCTTTTTTCTGGACACAGAACAAGGAGCCCAAAACGGCATATTAGCAATTATAACATTATAACATTAACCACTTACTAACCTGGTAATATCAATGTGCAAACCACAGAAATAGGCAAAGCTCCTCGTACACTGCTGAAGTGACCCACACACAGTGCTGTGCTCTTCAAGGATTTCTTCAGTATTAGCAAGTCTCATTTATTTATTTTTTTCCTACTAAATTCCGATGACATTCTTACAAGAGCATGTGCTCAGGTGCTAAAAGAGACACCTGGGGTCTCTCTGCAGGCTGCAGGACACCCAAACATTCACGTCGAATCATATAATTGTTTAGGTTGGAAAAAAAGCTATAGACATGGTGCTGGTCAATTAGCCAGATGGTGTAGGATGAGCCTCCTCTTTTCTGAGGCAGCAATTGAAGGTCTGGATGTCTCAGGTGACACCATATACTTACATTAAAACATCTGAGATGGTCTCAGATGGAGACTGCAGATGGGTGTTTTGGTGTGTAGAAACAGACAGGCAAAGCATCAAATATAAATCATAGAATTATAGAAAAGTTTGGGTTGGAAGGGACCTTAAAGATCATCTAGTTCCAACCCCCATCATGGACAGGGATGCCACTCACTAGATTAGGTTGCACAAGGCCCCATCTAACCTGGCCTTGAACACTTCCAGGGATGGGTCATTACAACTTCTCTGGGCAACTTGTTCCAGTGTCTCACCACCCTCACAGTAAAGAATTTCTTCCTAATATCTGATCTTAATCTTGCCTCTTTTAGTTTAAAATTGTCCCCCTCATCCTATCACTATCTACCTATGTGAAAAAAATTTCTTTGCCTGTTTTTTTAAGTACTCTTTAAGTACTGAAAATGAGATCTGCAATGTACTGCAATGAGATCTTTTCTCCAGGTGAAGATGTCACAGCCTGTCTCCAGCTCTCTCAGCCTGTCTCCATAGGACAGGTAAACCACCTTGATGCACCTTGATCATCCTTGTGGCTTCCTCTGGATAACAGGTCTGTGTCTTTCTTAAGTCAGAAATGGATGTTCCCTAAATACTGATGTCAGCACAGCCCACACCATCTTGCAGTGTCTGCAAAGAGCTGAGATAGGAATTTATGAACACATCACTATAACTCATTAGGAAACC
This sequence comes from Calyptomena viridis, assembly GCA_013390005.1. Taxonomy (NCBI): domain Eukaryota; kingdom Metazoa; phylum Chordata; class Aves; order Passeriformes; family Eurylaimidae; genus Calyptomena; species Calyptomena viridis. The sequence continues at coordinate 14,729 of WEIV01021695.1, read as the reverse complement.
AAGGTCATTGCTAATAGTGCATTTGACATCCCATCCAGTGATGTGTGTCAGTGACTCTGTCCATGCAGCTGTCACTGCCCACAGGCGTGTCTTTCACTTTAGTAGAACCACTAAATAAATGTAAGTGACTGCAAGATTTAGTACATTGCATTTTAATGCATCTACCAAGAAAAGCGACATGGGCAGAAAGCTTATTCTAACTTAAATAGTAAAACTAAGCAAAAGACATGTAAGTGAGATGTGATTTGCTCTTTGTATTAACTTGAGGGCTCTTTGAGATAAGAGAAATGAAAAATAAGATGGAACTTCACCTATAGTAAAAACTCTGTAACAGCTGATCCTGCAACTCACACTCAAGTCTGTCTAATGCACAGCACAAAGAATGCACAGCTCACATAACATATTCCTGTTTTCCATCTCCCTCTCTTGTATACAGGACACACTTGTACTGGGTTGCTTTACACGTGTTTCGTAGCCTAAGGGGAGAGAAACAAGAGTGAGTGCCTTCCAAACTGGTAGTGCCTTCCACATACCATCTGTGCTACGGGAAGCACCTTACGGCGAAGACTCAATGCTATAAATCCCTTCTCCAGGAGATGGTGCTCCTGTCCTGGGAGAGATTCCTGCCTTCACGCTTCCAGATGATGCTCGGTCCCACCGCGGTTCCTCCCTCACGGCCCCTCTGCTAAACTGGGATGCAGTGGCCTTGTGGGATGGGTTCATACCCTCTGAACTTCTCATGCTGTTCAGCAGCTGGAGGAGAAAGAGACACAGAGCATGAAATGTTTACCAAAAAAAGTTGGAAAAGGCAAAATGGAAAAAGAAAGCAGAAATTGTTGGGTTAAAATGCAGATCTGGACAGGAGACCAGAAGGTACCAGTGGTAAGGAGTAGTCTGTGAGCTGCTCAGTTTGCCCCATGGTCTGTGCTGGTTTCTGTGGGGACTTTTGGGTGAGGAGCATCTCTCCTAAGTGCCCGGCCCAAACCACCCACATGTGTTATGGAAGGACATGCTGCCCTGGCAGGAAAGTCAGAGAGACAGAATCTCTGACAGAAGTGATCCAGACCATGCAAAGTTGTAATCAAACAGGACTTTGGACCACATCCTTTTCCCTACTCAGACACCACCCTCCTCCATTCCTTCTCCGCCTCCTCCTCACAGCCCAGCCCAACAGCAGACAAAGAGGAGTGAAGGGAGGACTGAGCTGTGACTGAGGAGTGGCAGGTCTGCTGTGACCCTCTGAACACCTCCACTGATCCCCATGGCCTGTCGGTGTCCCCGGAGTAACTGTTCACGAAACCAAAGTTGATACCTCCAACTAGATATCTTGCACTGTTAGCTGCACCCCCCTGTTGATTCCTGTTCAAGGTGATGCTCTCAAAAAGGAGGGAAATCAGTTCTTGGGGAAAGGCCTTTCTTTGCCAGATCCCTATCACTGCGGAGAACTATTGGGCTTCAGAGTTTAGCTCCATCCGTCTGGTCTATGGCAGAAAGTAAAAGCATGAGATTAGAACATTGAAGTGAATGATAAAGTCTGACAAGGACTAAACAATACTAAATGTGGGAAGATAAAGGGGAGAAAAAACCCACCTTCCTTCCATGTTCATACTGGTACACCTGCACCCAGAAAGTTATGAGTGAGACAGAATTGGAGTTACTGGTAAGACTTTGCATTGGGATAAAAAGCAATGAACTTGGTATGGAGAAATTCTGTCTCAATGGCAGAGAAGTGAGTCTGACACAATGTCATGAGCAGCACTGGCTGGGGAGGGATGGGAAGAGGGCAGAGAAGGAATAGTTGGGAACCNATGGGAAGAGGGCAGAGAAGGAATCTCCTAGGAATAGTTGGGAACTGGAAGGATTGGAGTGAGGTATTGTGAGGTATTCTTTTCTGATGCTTCATTGGGTGTCTGCTGGCAAACACTCTCCCAGACAGGTCTCCCCTTCAGGTCCTGATACCCCCAAATCTCAGGAACCTTCACAAAGGTGCTGGGAGCTGGAGGACAAGAAGCTGTGGAGAAACACAATAATGTGGGAAACAGATGAGAGAAAAAGGAACTGAGTGGAGATCAAAAGATTGAATATATAAAAATCATGGAGCAGAGCTTGAGGAGAGCTGTAGGAGTGTGCTTCCCCTGGTGACATCCCACATGGATGGCCAGGGGTGGGGAGGAGGCAGCTGAGGACTTTCTGCCCCTCTGTAACAGCTGTCTCAGCTGAGCTCTGTGTTAACGCTGTAGGAACCAGTTTCTGGAGGTACAGCTCTCCCTCCAGAGGAAGATGATTAATTAGATTGAGAAATAAGCCAGAATGAAGCAAAGTCAATCCCACTCCTTCCAACCAGACACTAGCCTAGACTACCACCATAAGGACACATGGGGTGAGTCATCACTGTGATCCAACATCTGTGCTTAGTGCATTGACAAATTACCTGCTGACTCTGCACTTTTCAAAAAGCAAAGAGGCTTTTTTTTTTCTTTGAGCATGACTGAGTGTTCAACTGTGTTTTGACTCACTATTTTCAGGTGGCTTGTGCCAGACCCTCTCAACCAGATGCTGAATAGGACAATTTTCCCCAAGGGGGTTGGAAAGCCTATTTCAAGAAGCTTTCATGTTTCCAGAAGGATTGAATTCTCAGCAAAGCATTTCCATAAGTCTCCTGTCCCCTAGCTAGAGCACAGTGTTCAAACAGAAAGTGATGTGAGACAAGTACAGCTTTAGGTATCCAGACTGCAGTGATGTCAGGTCTCTGGGTCTGAAGCAAAGCAGCCTACGGGGTCCTTGAATCCATCTAATATTTTGTGCATGGAGTTTGTACCTTGATTTGTCTTATCTTCCCTGGCTATCCCCATGGAGACAATCAAAAAGAATTCATCTTGGCTTCAATTTAAGTAAGTTTTGGAAGGAGTTGCTGGAAGATTTGGAAAGAAAATGATGCCGTTGCTTGGTTACTTTCTGAGCTGGCCTTGCTGTCACTTGCATCCATCTCGCTGGAAGACGTTTGTTAAGTGAAGCCCCAAGAGGCTCCTTGTGTGGTCACTACATGAAAACACACACTTCCAAATAGCTACTGGCATCAATACTCTGATCACTCTGAACTTGCACAAGACTTGAAAAGTTGGTGGAGCCCCTGTGACTTAGCTAACAGAAACAGCCACAAACACCTCCAGCTTTGAAGCATGGAGGGGGTTTGTCACTGCAGTTTATTCCACCAAAAAGGACTGATGACAGGGAAGGTGAGGTGGAGGCACTGAGCTGTGGGAATGTGTCTGTGATATGAGGTGTATGGTTATGCTTTGAGGATTTCCCTTCTGCCTCGGTTTCCTCCTTTGAGAAAGTCTTCCATGACTGGTGGGTTCTGGTTGAATCGGATCTTTTCTGTGCTGAAAAGCATCTGTAGGGCAGCCCCTCTCCCAGTTGCACAATAGGATGCAGCCATGGTAGGGGAGTTCACCCTGCCCAGGACTCAACCCCTCGCATGGAAATTAATCAGTGCTCCACATTCAAAGGACCCCAACCACCATGGATAACGCAGGAGGACAAGGAGGGAAATGCTGGGGGCCAAGAAAGGGTGTAGCAGGAGGGAGACTGCAACAGAAGGGACAAGCCCAAGTGTCAGTCAAGCAGGAATGATTCCTTCCTGATCCTGAAACAATCAGCATCCAAAAAATACTACCTTTAAGAAAACACAGTGAGATTACTTCTTCCTTTATTCCAAAAGTCTGATCAGAAGAGTCTGTTGGTGAAGGGAGAGAGAGACCATAGTGGGACATGGTGCAAACTATGACAAGAGTCAGGATCCATCCTGGGCATACAGCCATTGGCTTCATGTTGTTTGGGACTGGTTCTTAGGGAAAAATTAGAGGCACATGGGGCCTTTTATCTTCATCTTAGGTTCTGGCACACTTTGGATTTAATACTTGGTGAACAAGGTGACCAGACAGTCTCCAAACTGTGTTTTTCAGCCCATGTTGGAGATATCCAGATGATTTGTAAGTGTAACAGCAAAAAAAGATGGAGCAAGTGAGCAGTGCTGGAGCCAGGATCACCACATTGGTTGAGGGCCCCCATGGGCAGAGAAGTACATGGCTGTACCCACAGCAGTGGAGAGTGCCCTCAGGAGGAACAAGTCTATTTGCTGGTGAAGCCAAACAGACATAAAATCTCCCTGGGTTATATGGGTGTTTTTTTCTGTATAAACTTGCTAATTGAGTTGTAAAATAAAACTGCAGCCCTTCCTCTCCAATTTCTGCTGCTGCAGCAGCGTGCTAATTTGGTTTTGGAAGGGGGCTGGTAGAAGGTGGCTCTTTGCCAGTGTGAAATTACCCGCAAAAGGTTTGCAGTGGGAGAGAAGGGAGCCTGTCCTCGGCACAGGGAAGGACTGGGGGCAGGAGCTGCTGTGCCGCTGTACAGGGCTGGGAAGGCTTGGGAAGGTCCTGCAGCTGGCCTGGGCTGATGGAAATTCAAGAAAGCCCAAAAGGGTTTAAATGAAGCTGCAATGAAGAACAGATGGGAAAGTCAGTGCTTGTGCATCTCAATAGATGCTGTGTGGCTGAGAGGATGAGCTGTGGGATTTCACATCTACCCTCTGGCATGGCCAGGCAGGATTTGCTTCTTGGGTCTCTGTGCCTCTATGTGTGTGTGTGTGTGTGTGTGTGTGTTTTCTGGTGTGGACATGTGTGTCTGGTGTGTGCAGACATGTGTCCATGTTGCTCGGGGTTGTGTGGGTATGTGCATGCCTGTATTTGGGTCTCCATACAGAGAGGGAGGACAGGGCTCTTATTCTCATCATACAGCAGCACAGAACCCTCTCATGGGGTCAGCTGTGCACAGGGACGATGGTGCAAACTGATGCAGAGGAACCCATGGCTCAGCTTCACCAGCTTCCACCAGGCAGGGATTTGGGCCTGCTGCCCATACTGGGGGCTGAGGACTGGTCTGTAGGCAAAAAAACCTGGGAGAAAAAAAAACAGAAGATGTGGCCTGGCTGCCTATTGCATCAATGTAACTTTAATTTTTGAAAGATACACAGGAAAAAGTACAGTGACTGCTCCAGTCCCAGGGAATTTTGGTGAACCCTGGGGTTCCACATGTGTGGCAGATACATGCACCCCAACACACAGGAGGATGTACAGACTCAGGGGACCCCAAGGTATGGTCCAAACTCACTATTTTTGTACCTTTCACCGTTTCCCATAAAACTGACTGTGTGAAACAATTCCAGGCAGGAAGCTCCAGAAACCATTGCAAGAAGCCCAGAGATTTATGGATAGACTTATCTTCCCATTTTCTAGAATTAGACAGTCCTTCCCATCCCATTATCTTTCCATCCTTCTGCTGACTCTTTTGATCCCTTCCCTGGACAGCACTGAGAAGGGAGAGCAGCCATATCCTGCAGTGGGAGCATCAGGAGAAGTCTGTAAACCTGGGGCTGCTGGCTGAGGTGGGATTGAGCACGGCAGGTCTGGACATTTTTTCTGCCTTGCCATCTTTGAGAAGAGCTGCCCTGAGCATTCACCCCTGCTGCCACCTGCTCCGGTTCTGTGAGGGCACTCGAGAGGGATCTCAGCACCCTGGCCAGGGGGGAGTGAAGCCCCTTGGAAAGTCTTGTTGGAGGCTTTTTAAAAGTGACCTTTAGCGTCTGAACAGCATCAGGATGGGTTTAATAAGGGACTGACAAAAGAATTACGGTTATTGAAGCCTTCCTCTGCCGGCCCTTCCTCTGCCTCCTGCCCCAGCTGGGTTAGGGCTCCTGGTGGTCACTAACTGCTGGGTGGGTGGTGCCAGCAGCAGCAAGGCCCTGTGTGAACTGTGCAGGGCGTGTAAATGCTGTGCAAGCCATCCAAACTCTGTGTAAAGGCTGTGTAAGCCCTGTGCAAATGCCGTGCAAAGGCTGTGCAAACTGTGCAAGGGGTGCAAATGGCTTCGGGCTGGCCATCCGGCACTGCATGGGACTGCAAGGGATTTCTCGGGGTGGAGATTTCTTGGGGTGTGTCATGGGAGCTGCGTCCCTGCCTCCGCACTGCGTGTGTGTGTGTACATACCGGGCAAATCCGCTGGTTGGCATTAGAAACCCGGTCGCGATACTGTGACAAAGCACCTGTAGAATTACGGCAGAAAGAAATCCGAGAGGCTGCAGTGACAAATGCTCGTGAGAAGCGATTGTTTAGGGGGGAAAAGGAAAAAAAAAAAAAAAAAGTGTTTGTTTTGGCGAAACACCTACATTCCTTCAAATAAATCATCGCAGCGCTTGTTTTTGTATTTGCGGAGAAATCGCAACAGACATAACCAGGGACTTAAGAGACTTGAAATAACATCCTAGTAAATACCCCACTTTGTTATTTTAATCGAGACCCAAGGAAACATCTGAATTTTACCAAGGAAACCCTCTGTGCGAGGGAAAACATCAGCCCGCAGCCCGGCTGGGGCTTTGTTTTGCTCCGGTGCCGGGCTCCCGAGGCGGAATTACCGGGGCCGACGGACGTGCGGGGCAGCCCGGGACAGCGCGGAGCGGTGCGGGGCGCCTGGGACCCCCGA
>WEIV01021694.1:159316-206118 GCA_013390005.1 Calyptomena viridis | reverse complement strand
TAGGGGTGACTTGCACTTCTTTCTCAATACTTATGTTTAGTCTATATCAATCAGTTACATGAATTATTACTGTAATTTCTTTTTGGGTTTGACTTCATATATATATATAGAGAGAGAGTTTCATATGTATGAGTCATATATTTAAAAGAAAGGAGATAATGGTTTTCCCTGTAAGAGGACAATCTACCTTCACTACATCTCAGTGAGGATTTAAGTGTACCTATCATCACTGCCATATTTTTATTATAGATGTTATTATATGCTTGATATCTTTCTCATTTAAACAGGAGCAAGCAGGTGGGAAAAATTACCCATAACCTTGAGATGTGAAAAGGTTCTATTATGAAGGAATTCAAGAATGGTGGAACTAGCTGTCAGCTTCTACCTAGGCAGTGAAAGGAGAAGGGAAAATTAAGGTGCATGCCTTCAATACTGGCATAAATTTTAAGCAAGATGGGGGTTTCTGGTTGCTGACCTAAGAGTTTTCTTGTAATTTTGTTGTCCATTATCATATTGTAGGGTGAGGAAAAAAGGAGGCAATAAGGGGTGTCTCTTTCCAAGCTTTTGAATAGCTAATTTTCTGAAAGAGATGCATTTACAAGAAAAACAGGAATACCTTCACTAATAAATAAGCTTACGCCCAAGTCATTGTGTGTGTTGTCTCAGTTCATCACAGTGCCCAGGTATTTGCTGCAGCATTCTTGGCCTTTCCCTTGAACTTATAAAAGTGTAAGATCTGGTAAAATATAAAAACTGTCATTTTATAGTGGAAGGAGGATTGATTGCAGCATCTAATGTCCATACACAATATCTGAATGTGTGTTTGAAAAATCCCATGCCTTTTAATTGATCCTATGTAAAGTGTGTGGTTGGTCATAGGGAGAGGACTCAATCCAGTAGTTCCTTTGTTGTCTAGCAACTATGTTGAAAAATGCCACATAGAATAGATAGAATTTTAAGATCCTCTGCAATTAGGAGTCACAGTTGTGGAGTTAAAAGAATATCTAAGTGTGTAGTAATTAGTTAAACATACTGCTGCTGCTTCCAAACAAGATTTTGACAGCTGCATCCCTAGCTGTTTGGGAAGAATTGTTTAAAGATAAACCACAGCTGTAAAGATTTCCTGTAAGTGCATATGAATCATAGGCACTACTTCCTGCATATGTAGAATGTATAGCAAAATCCTGGCAGAATGTGGCAGAATTGTGTGCTTTGAAGCTGCAGTGCTCACAACTCAAGTAATGACTTAAGATAGTGCAGGATTGCAGCCATGTAGTTTATCTTCAGTATGAAGTTAGTGGAGCAGAATATTTGACTAGGAAGCCATTTAATTATATGTGTCACAGGTAATGAAATACATCTTTCCTGAAATCAAAATTGCCCCTGAGCTTCATCTGACTGAATTAATCAAAATAGAGCTAATAATTTCAGATGGAGTAATCTTATTTTATTGGCAACATTGGTCTGAAATATAAATCTTTTCATGTCAGCTGAAGCCAGACAACTGGCTGGCTACTGCTTCCAGTATATCCGTGATGTAAAGATACAAAACTGCTCATTAATAAAATGCCTCTTTCTCTCTTTCCAGGTTGTAAAATATCCACTTCATGCCATTATGGAAATTAAAGAATACCTTATAGATATTGCATCAAAGGCAGGAATGCATTGGCTGTCTACCATTGTTCCAACACACCATATCAATGCTCTCATCTTTTTCTTCATCATCAGTAATCTGACAATTGATTTTTTTGCCTTCATTATTCCATTAATCATATTCTATTTGTCCTTCATTTCTATGGTGATTTGCACACTGAAAGTTTTTCAGGACAGTAAGGCTTGGGAAAACTTCCGTGCATTGACTGACTTACTGCTTCGTTTTGAACCAAACCTAGATGTTGAGCAAGCTGAGGTGAACTTTGGATGGAATCACTTAGAGCCATACATTTACTTTTTACTTTCAGTATTCTTTGTCATTTTTTCCTTCCCTATAGCAAGCAAAGACTGCATACCATGCTCAGAGTTAGCCACTGTCTCAGTTTTCTTCACAGTGACAAGTTACATGAGTTTAAGCACGTGTGCAGAACCTTACACACGGAGGGCGTTAGTGACTGAGATGGCTGCAGGCTGCTTATCCCTGTTGCAGGTATTACCTGGGAATTTGAGCTACTTGAAATTCTTAGGTAAAACCTTCTTTACTGTTCCTGTAGGCCATTTCTTTGTGATAAATGTAAGCATCCCGTGCCTTCTGTTTTTGTACTTGTTCTATCTTTTCTTTAGAATGGCACAACTACGGAATTTTAAAGGCACCTACTGCTACCTGGTCCCATATCTGGTCTGCTTTATGTGGTGTGAACTCTCTGTGGTCATTCTGCGGGAGTCCTCTGGCATTGGGCTCATTCGTGCATCGATTGGTTATTTTTTGTTTCTCTTTGCACTCCCAGTGCTGGGTGTAGGCATTGCACTGATGTGTCTTATCCACTTAATTAAGTGGTTTTTGACACTGGAGCTCATGAAAATTGTAGTGACCCTGGTTTTGTGTACTGTTCCTTTACTCTTTCGATGGTGGACGAAGGTTAACTTCTCTGTAGTTGAAGTGGTTAAATCACTCACTCGAAGCTCGATTGTGAAACTCATTCTGGTGTGGATTACAGCTGTGGTGTTGTTCTGTTGGTTCTATGTGTATCGGTCAGAGGGGATGAAAGTTTACAACTCTACCTTGACATGGAATCAATACGCTTTCCTCTGCGGTCCCCGGGCGTGGAAGGAGACTAACATGGCACGTACTCAGATTTTATGCAGTCACCTGGAAGGACACAGAGTGACATGGACTGGGCGGTTCAAATATGTGCGTGTGACAGAAATCGACAATAGTGCAGAATCTGCAATAAACATGCTTCCGTTTTTTATTGGCGATTGGATGAGATGCTTGTATGGTGAAACCTACCCTCTTTGTGATCCCAAAAATGTTACACTGGAGGAGGAGGAGTTGTGTCGCCTGAAGTATTTGACAAAGCATAACTGCCACATGAAAATGTTTGATCGGTACAAATTTGAAATAACTGTGGGCATGCCTTTCAGTAGCAAAAATGGAACCAAGCCTATAGAGGAGGATGATATAACCAAAGATATTGTGCTGAAGGCAAGCAATGAGTTTAAAAAAGTGTTGTTGAACTTGAGGCAAGGGAGTATAATTGAATTCAGCACAATTCTGGAGGGTCGTCTTGGCAGTAAATGGCCTGTCTTTGAACTGAAAGCAATCACTTGCTTGAATTGCATGTCTAAACTCTTACCTGCAGGGAGGCATGTGAAAATAGAGCATGACTGGAGGAGCACAGTGCATAAAGCCATTAAATTTGCTTTTGATTTTTTCTTCTTCCCATTCCTGTCAGCTGCATAATGAGCTCTCATATTGGTTCAGTGGTATCTTCAGTGTACTCTGCATTTACACTACCAAAGGTTTGGCTTCTTAAAAGGTAAAAAACCAACAAAAGTCCACCTTGCTGTAGCAATGCTCAAAATGTATGCTAATGTAGAGCATTGCGTGAGTTTTGTAAGTGTACACACCGTATCCTGACTTTAAACCCTGTATGACTGAAGTAATATATACTAGTTTAATACTATAAATGAATGCAGGGGATTGCTGCTGACTAATTGCATGGAGACTGTTTTGTCCAAAATGGATATATATTTGCCTGTGGTACAACACTAGATGCATTCACTTGCTCGATGTTAAAAGCACTTTACTCTTCAAGTATTCACAATATGCCCATTTATATTTTCACAGGTATGATTTAGAATAGGTAGCTGACAACAGCTTATGTTGCATTTACTGTTTGTATTTATTTGGTGTTTTCCAGGAAAAAATGATCGTAGAGTCAGTAACTGGGTGGTGATATCTGCATACAGAAATCACTGTTTCACTATTTGTCCAGAAAATAGTGGCTATTGTTTTTGAAAGGGCACAACATTTCACACCCCAGCAAGGTTTTAAAAAGTCATCAAGCTTCTATTATGTGTTAAATATTGTGTACAAAATTTGCTGTTTGTTCTGATTGGTTATGATAGTTACACTAAGGTATAATCCATGCTGGTGTGTGAAGGGCAAACACCAGAGAGTAAGGCTGGTGTTGACATGGTGCCAGTAATGGATAAGCCAAAACAACTGAAACTGTACCTAAAATCTACCATGGAAACTGAAACAGAATGTTTGTTTATTGATTTGTATTGTGGAAATAAACATAAAATAGAAACTTGAATTAAGTTCAACATTTGTTCATTATGGTTTGAGTGGTTGTTTGTGTTGTGCTGATAGCAGCTTTCACTGAAAACCACAATTTAGAATGGTTAAAATGTTCTGGTGTGAGATACTTGAAGTTGTACTTCACATTTTTAGAGCCATCAGTGAAATCTGATATGTCAGGTGAAGTTTTTGTAGCTGTGAAGTCTACATGTACTGCTTCTACCTATGACTTTCTCAGCACTGTATGGCTGTGGGTCACAGGTACATCGTGCCATTTCCCTGACTACTCCACTGATGCTGCTTTAGATTCCTTTCTGCTTTTGGGTATCAGTCATCACTGGGACTGGGGAGAAGGCTTAGCTGTGAAAACCTGATACAGAAGGGGAAACTTTTGGGGACAGTGAGGCATTTGACTGCACTCCAGCTATGAGCACCCTCTTGAACAACACCCAGGGCTGCAGTTGGGAAGAAGCCAAAGGCACCAGCAGACCTGCTGCCCATTTCCCATGGCACCATCCAAAGCCCTGTAGTCATGCTTCAGCCCATCATAAAACTCTATGAAGTAGAATCATGTCTTCAGGGTGCTTCATTCTAGTTTTGCAAACTTGTATAGCATCTCTGTTTCCACCTGGGGAAAAGAAAAGGAGTAAGGCTGCATGTAAATGTAAATTTTGACATAGTTTCACTTACACTCCTGTTTTGGCTGGAATAAGCCAAACTTAGCCCTTTCTCCTGCTTTTATTAGAACATCCATGGGCTCTTCTTAAATACCCATACATTCTTCCTGGCTCTGAAATTGAAGCACAAAAGATTTTTTTTTTCCCCTTATATACACACAATTGTGAAACTTGATATGTTTGTAAGAAGAAAAAAAGACAACAGTCTTGGTATTCAGAACGAATTATTAAATTTCTTCTTTTAGTTTTACTCCTTATATGGATGTGAATTTACTGACTTATTGTGGTGCATTTTGAAGGAGTTGTTACATATCCTGAAAAGGACAAAGTGACTGAAGTCAAATGTGGATAGTCTTGCAAGAAGAAGGAGAGTATTTTACTGATTTTTTTTTTTAAATGAGTTGCTTTTTAAGAGGAGACAAAAGGGTTAATCCTGGTACCTCAATTACCATCTGTACCATAAAACCAACTCTGAGACTTGTATTTCAGCCTTTTCTGAGGAAATTGGTAGAGGACATTGGCATGTAACTGTTATTAAATTTGAATTATTAGCTAAAAATCTCCATTTCCTTTGTTTGTAAGAAGCCCTCAAGGAACATCTCTCAAGGATATTCATATCAATATTGGTCAGACTCAAACTTATACAATTCCTCTTTATGCACTTACATGGAGAAAAAACTAAACAAACACAAAACCAAACCCTGAATTGGCTAGAACCGGGGAAAAATAATCCATGTGCTCTGTAGTGATGGGTTGATGGGGACATTTGAATTTTTCAGGTGCCTCTTTCCAGCAGACATGGAAAGTTTTGAACACTGTCACATTGGAAGTCATTTTCCATATATTTTCAGCTCTTCAGTATAGCCAAGAGGGTCAGAGGAGGTAAATTTGACTTCAAGACCCTTAAATAATGCCCTTTAATGCTAGTTCTCAAGTGTTTCTTCTTGATGTTTAATATATATGTTTAATATATAAAACATCTTCTTGATGTTTTATATTTTTATGGAAAAAGAGGATATACTAATGGTAACATCATGGATAGGTGCTCCATTTTCTTGTCTGTTAGTGTTCTGAAGCCTTTACCAAATAAATCTTTTTCTAAAGCGTATTTTAGCTGACAGGAACAAAATTGCTGGAATTTAATAAGCAACTGCAATTCCAGGCAAGGTGTTTTTGCAAAGGGTGCCTCTATCCACATCTTGCAAAACAAACAGCACAAAATAACTTTGTTCCACTCCTCTGTATTCCAAACCAGTCCATCTTCTGGGATGGGGAGACACAGAATGTGGCAGCTGCTGTTAATTATTCAATTAATCCTGCATTTCTTATTTTCTCACTCAGTTTTGAAGATATGATGAATTATAAACAGTTCCAAAGGCAGGTGCCCTTTGTCTAGGCTGATGATCTTTTGAATTAGTATTAATTAACTGAAGAGGAGGAGGAGGATATTGCATGGCTATTGACACGTCTAAATTAGGTTCAGCTGTTCTTCTGTAAGCTCAGCTTTAGCATTTAGAACGTACAGTTTTTAGAATAAATATTCATTATTTGAATTTCATCCTCCAAGTAGCATGAAAAAGTACTGCTTGTTCTCCAAACTCGTATGTTCTTCCATAAGCATAGAAAAACAACAAAACACATATAGAAATTCTGAATAACTTAAGAACCCACTCTGTAATGACTAACAGCACCTTGCAGTAGGCAAAAATGTGAAGAGTTTCGCCCTGTTTTTCCAGAGAAAGAAATTGGTATATCTGTAGTAATTACATTTGGTTTTACTTCTTAGAACTAACTGGCCTTCTGTTAAGTACCATAAATTAGGTATTATTAATTGAAAATTTGTTTGCAATTTTTCTTTTTTTAATACAGGGTAATAAGAATGTTGTCCAGAGGTGCTGTGGCTGCCCCATCTTTGGAAATGTTCAGGGCCAGGCCGGATGGGTCTTTGAGTGACCTGGTCTAGTGGGAGGTGTCCCTGCCCATGACGGGTTGGAACTGGCTGATCTTTGTGGTCCCTTCCAACCCAAACCATCCTATGATTCTCTGTTACCATTAGGTAGCACAGTGCTTTGCTACATTCCCACACTGAGCCATCTGTCTGCCTTTTGGCTACTCTATTTCCACTGGAAAAGGCAAAGTCCCTTCCCAGACTCTGAATACCTTCTGAATACTTTTGAAATCCATTGCAGCCTTTCAGCCTAAGGGTCACATCCAGTAACAGCTGAAGGAGCTTGGGAGAGGCTGTGCTCTGACCTCAGCCTCACAGCTGCAATTGTGTGAACAGCAGATCGAGAGGAAGGAAAACCAGCTACTATGTCATTGAGTTAGAAAAATATTAATCCATATAGCAAAAATTAGGTGCAACTTGCCAACTTATAAGGAGATACATACCTGCTCTAGCACCTACATACAAGCAAATGTTGCATGAAAATAGGATGCCTGGAAACCAAACAACCAAATCCCATCACTGCGTAAGATGTGCATTAAGATGGTTCATTTATTTTCATATTATTATGCACAAGATTTAATTATCTTCTATTCCAGAAAAAAAAAATCATTAACATTGTATAACTCCTCTTATAAATCATAGCCTAATGTGGAAAAGCTGAGACTCACCTTCTTCTTAAGGAGGGCTGCTTAGCATTGAGAAAATTTGTGTTTTCATCACCTCTAATAAGCTTGAACTTCAAGTTTTGAAGTAGAACAGGAACACAGAAACACTGCTTGTAGCATTCCTTTACAAAATTTTTTACATGAGTATAGAAGGAAATAAACACGATATGTATCTGCCCACTGACAGCTACAGGAAATAGCTTCTATAAGATTGCAGCTCATTTCAGCATTTTTATAGGAAAAAATTTCATTTAAATTTGTGCAAGAAGCGATGAGTATTACTGCACATTCTGATTTGAGTGCTACATTATCTGGGGTATTTCCTGTTAGCTGTCCCTCCCTGACCTCTACTATCTGGCAGAGTCCTTTAGCCCTAACTCCCCTCTCCCTGTTTCCCAGATGACCTGTGGGTTGGGATGTGAATTGCTCCTTCACTGTCTCACTTGCAACAAGGAAAATAAAGCAGTGAAACTTCCAACACATTCCCACTCCTCCTAAAGGACAAGCAGTTTTTCCTACAGTTGTGTCCAGACAGTGGGCCACTGTCTTCAAACTCAAAAAAAAAATTAAGATCTGCTCCCAGGGCAGTGACAATACCAATAATTCCTGACTTGGCAGCCCAGACATTGTTGGCCTGCCCTCGGTTGATGGGTGCAAACCTGGAGACTGGTGGCACTACCTGGTTGAAAAGGGCTTGCTTTGCTTCACAAGCTGCAGCAGAAACATCCCCTGTGCTGGATCTGGTAGGATCCTGTGCCCCAACACATCTACAGCCTGCTGCATCCTCCTCCCTTCTGCAGATCCTCATTAAATAGAGAAAAGGGAGGACTCTGCCCAGACATTTGTGGATGCATGAGTGTGATGGAGATGGATTTACCAAAGGAGGCTGCAAGTTTTAAACTTTCTCAGATGCCACCGGTAATGGCAATTGGGCCAGGTGACATGCAGTGACCTGCTCCAGTGCCAGGGTGTGCTGATGGCTGTGTTATCTTGGGTCCATTACCAACAGGAGCTGTCACAGTTACAGGGGCTGGGACTGGTTTATCACTATGAGGGTATAACCAAGAACTGTATATTATTCTATACCCTCTATGTCATTCCTGATGGGCTGTTAATAATAAATCATTGGTAACAGCTGTCCAGAGCACATATCACACCTCAGGTCACAATAGATAAGGAAAGAGATCCGGGGAGACATTAACACCTCCACACCCAGCTGGAGGGTCCTCCCTGCTAATGGGCCCAGCTGCACTGATACAACAGGCACTTACAATGGCCCACATCATCAAAGGATCCAAAATATCCCAGGACTCACAGAGATAAAACAACCATTGTGAACTCCCTGCCCTTGGGGAGGTACTGGGGATATATAATCCTTGGAGTTTGAGACTGCGGAGCCTCCTTACTGGACCCAGAGGGGGAACACAACTCCAGCAGGACTGTGGCTGCCACTCTGGAGGAAACTCATTTCTTCAACAGAGCTGCTGCCTTCAACAGGACCATCACCCTGACTACCAGGTTTTCCTTTCCTTCTGCTTTACACCCAGGGGCACCATGCTGGGCAGAGGAACTAACAAGCACTGTGTTGTTCCTATCCCAGGGGGGCTGGGTTGTATTTTGTCCTTGTGGGTCAAAGCCTGTTTTTCATCTTGTATCATTGTATTTACTATAATCTTTTCAGTAAATTGTAGCTCTGACTTGTGGTCTGTCTAACTGGGCTCATTTCTTCCACCAGTTTACTTTTAAACCAGCACAGGAGCTCTCTGCTGGGACATGGTATGTCTTTTGATGGCACAGCAGGGTGGGATTGGTGCTCTCAGGTCAAGTCTCAGTGATGAAAAGGCACCATGTACAGCCATAGTGAGGTGAGAGCAGCTTCTGCTCCAGACAGCAAAGTACTTTAATGGTCCTGGATTTTCAGGGCAATCCCAGACTCCCACAGAATATGCTGGGCTGCATTGGACCACCTGGAGATCTTTGACTCTTTTGTATGCAAAAGGTGGGGATTAACACAGGACACTTCTGCTGCCAGGCAGGGCAGAGGTCTCAATCCTGGCCAAATTTTTCTGTTGCAAATTTTGTTCTAATCCCACTATATTTTTTAAGGTGCTGGTATCTTCCTGGTACTCTATAGATAATGTGCATCTGGTTACGGTTTTTTCTCCAGGGCCCATTTGGAGAGGGAAATCTCAGACAGCTTGAGTTTTCCCAACACAGCCTGGCTTTTTCTATATGCAGTATAGATGGAGTCTTAATTTAGGATGTTCTATGGTGCCTGAGGTTAGTCAGTGGGAACACTCCCTGAGTACTTTATTGCTTGAGCAGTATGAATGTTGCAGATTTGTGAGATAGCAGCATCACGCCTCCAAAGCTGCTTTGGTCCATGAACAAGAGAGGTTTGGAAGCTAGAAAGAGTGTGGCTAAAAACAAACACTTTGCAATAGAAGAAATTTAATATGAAAGCAGAAAGAATGGCGTGATTGTTTGACTAATGTCATGTAGGGTTTTTTGCAGCTTTTAGGTGTGTTCTCTGCTCATGAGGTCAGACTGCAAAGTCCACTTGACTTGGACGGGTAGGGAATTTAAATAATTACACTCTCCAAAGAATAACTCAAAGTAGATTTGCATATAACTTGTGTGGGTAAATGGTAGTCAGAATGTTGTCATCTTAAAATCTGCTATCCTGTGTCTTAATATAAGTGTGAAATAGAGTTTTTAGCCTTTATGATGATATAATTCACTTATTTGTAAAATTTCTGGTTTGGCATGCACATCTGTTGCTGTTCCAAGGAAAAATATAAAGCATCCTCTGCCTCTAGACCAGTGCCAGCTCAGGCAGCTTGAGGCTCACAGCACCACAGCCAGGGAAAAAAGCTTTTGTGTGAGTTCTGGCAGTTTGCTCCAAGCCGAGATGTAATTCACACTGTGAGCTCTTGCTGTACCAGTTCTGGAGTCTGGGGGGTGCTCTCTCTCTTCCATCACAAAACACTTCCCTTGGATCCTCTGTAGCTCCGGCCAAGGCACAGGTCGGCCCTTCCACAGCTTATGCCACAGCTGTATTTCCAGTTGAGTTTCTGTGGTGTTGCCAGTGCACTTGATTTTATTCCCACACTTACATCAGGTGATTTTCTCTTAATCCTGTTCTTGAGTCTTCTAATTACATCGGTGTACATTTTAGAGAAATTAAGTTTTAAGAAAAAGTGCTCTTTATGGGCTAAAAACTGAACTTCACTTAAAATCCCTTGATTTCATAGCCAAGTTGGTAGCTTCATTTTGGTCCGTGTTTTGGTTGTTATGAGACTGGATTAGCCAGTGTTAGTGACATCTGCCTTGGCTTTACAGAGATGTCAGTGAATGACGTACAAAGGTAATTAACAGTTCATGTTTCCAGTCTTAATTATTGGCACAGATTTAGTTCTCATCTGTAGTTTGATGTTAAATGCCAAAAGCATCGCAGTAGCTCACACAAATGTTGATGAGTTATACTTCAATATGTTCTTTAAAAAGTCAGAAAATCCAGTCCCAGAATGTCCAGCAGATTGTGTCCTCAGGCAGGGGCACTGCCCAGCAATTAGGCAGAGCTCATTAACCTCTTGAGAGAGCACATTCGTGTCTGGAGCCTCTCTGTGCCTGTTTGCTTTAATCTATTCAGTACTTTTTGCAAGAAAACAGTACGTTCTCCAATGTGGCAGAGGGCAGGTGTCCCCTATCTGGCAGAGACCTCACCTGCGCGCTTTGCCTTCTGTGCCATCAGGTGGCACTCCAGGCTCGTGCTGCGCTTCCCTCTCTGCTGCTGTCTCCAGAGGGCACCGCCAAGGAACAAAAGAATCAGGATCTGGTTTTACTCCATTTCGAAGAGAAAATGCAGTCAGAAAAAATCCTTTTATGAAAAATAGATAACCATTTGTAAAGCCAATTCCCTGCCAGTTGCAAGCAAAGTTATACAAATGCCAGGCAAAGGCATCACTGTGGACTGTGTCTGCAATCCAAGACTGCGAAAAGGGAGGGGAAAAAATCTATTTCTCCATGTGATAAAATACTGCACAATGATACATGAACAGTGTAATGAAACGGTGCATGGGAAACTTGTGAAAAGTGCAGTCTGACTGCTTTGCAGCTCAGCTTTGAGAAGGTGCCTGTCTCTAAAATCTTATAAAATAAACCTGTCAGTGGCAATCTGCACGATCTGATTATGTAGAGAGTAGTGACAACACAGTCTTGATGGTCCTGCTGGTGGACACCCTGTTTTCTCCTGTGTCTTCATGTCTTAGATGCAAAAAAATATAATAATCAGGGCTTATCATAGCCTAAACCTTTTTATTTACACTCTCTTATCTTCACAACAAGAAACAGAAAATCTGTGGCAGAACTTAAAACTTAGGTAGAAGCCATGCTGGTTTAAGGGAAATTCTAACTGCACCTCTTGCTTGAGATAACCGTGCAGTATAATTAACACAATTATTCAGGGAATGCAGAAAGGTTGTGGCAGGATCACAAACCAGGTAAAGGCCAATAAAAGAAACTGGAAATACTGCTTTTTCACCTTTTACAAATCAAATAGAAAGATGACAGCAGGTTTTTAGAGAGTTTTTGTTCTATTTTTGAAGATGGCAGGATTTTTCTGCAATAATAGCAAGTTTGGCATCAGAAAGAGCCCTGCAAACGTTGCTGTTAAACCACGGGAGACAGCAGCACTTGACAGCAGGAGCTGTGTCATGCTAATTTAGAAAGGGCTTGAACCAAGCCCACAGACCCTATAATATCCCAGGAATGTGTGTTGATCTCAGCATGGCCTGTCTTTATCTGAAATAATTTCTTCACTTTAAAGAGCAAGGCATTTCAACAAAGCATCTCTTATGTAGTTTCTCTCCTGTTCCTCCCTCCCTATTCATCGCTGGTGACAGCAGAGATGTTTCCACGACAACAAGCCATGTTGTTGCCTCAGGTGACAAACTATAACTTCAATAAATAATCACAGAAAATAGCTTCAAACAATTAATTAGGTAATGGAAATGTTGTTTTAATAGGGCTTAGATGATTTAGAAGTAGTCTACACATCAAATTCTGATCAAGAATTGGTCTACAATCAAAGTCAAAGCTGCCATCTGAAGGTCAGGATGGATATCACTGTCTGAATATTCTAAGAACCCTCTTTTTTAAAAAAAAGAACGCTTCAAGATCAAAATATATTAATTTCAAAGAATGCAATGCAAAGTGAGTTTGTTTGGGGTTTTTTTGGTGCTAAATTTTGTTTAAAGCACATACTGGCAGGAATTTACCAAATTCCTCACTGAAGACAATCCATGGCTGGTGCACTCCTTGTGTGTGTGCCCTTGCACCAGTGTGACAGACAGATGATGAGCCCAGCAAATGGTTTTGCAATAAATGGATTTTTCAGTTTTCTCTTTACAGAAGATGCTTTCCCAGAGTTATAAATGGATGATTCATAAATCTCTCCTAATGCTGCTTCTAGTAACAGTTCAATTGATCTTTAATTGTTGTTTAAAAAGTGAATCTCCATGGAGTGTCTCAATCCTTTAGCTTCAAGTTGCTGTAGCCCAGGACAGCAATTGTGTCTTGCAGCTTAGATGTACGTGCTCTTTAAGTGTAGATGGATACACTGAGTATCTTAGATGCCCGAAGATCATGGTCCTCACGTAGCATGGGCACTCTTTGGGACTGGTGGTTGTCCTGGCAGGATTTCTTTTTGTTTTACATATTATATTAAATTTCTCCAGAATATGAAGCAAGAGCAAGAAAGACAAGGGCTCCCATCTTTCCTGTCCTATTAAGTTGTGGGGTGTACAAATACCTGCCTTTGCAGTGCTGGATGTGCTCCTACTCCCCTCAGAGGCTGGTTATGGATTGTGGTTATGGGTTAAGTCTTACCTTTCTGTACAGAAAATTTTCAGTCTGTGGATGAGGGACTGTGCACTGTCCCTACTGACTGTTCCTCTCAGGCAGCTGTTGGAGGGATTAACAACAGCCCTTGTAGTTCCCTTTGCAGTACAATGGGGTTTGTCCCACTGTTGCTGTGTGACACCACACAACTTGGATCAGGTCATTGAGAATAATGTAGAATGGAATACAATGTGCACTAAATACTGGCAAAACACAAACTCTTTGAGGCAGGAAATAGCAATTTGTAGAAGCCTTATTGTTTTTGTTATAACTTTGTCAGGTCAAGGATGAAATCCAGGTTTGCAGGCATGGTAAGAAAACCTCACAACAGCTGTTGTGTGGGGTGTCCACATAAAGCAGAGAGAGGCCTGACTCTGCTCTGTACCTGGCACAAATCTTTGGAAGAAGAGAACGGAAGGAAGGGTGTAACTCAAGACTGATAATTAAGGTGCTACGCTGTAAGGGAGAAGATGGGAATTCTAAACTGTACAAATGAGGGAATAGATACAGCACCTCCTGGCAAGCCATCACAGCCCTGTGCCTATTTCACTCTACGTTTTCATTGTGGGACCTCTTTATTTCCCCTTGGGGATGAGACCAATACAAAAACCCTCAGGGTTTCTCTGTAAAAAGATGCCTTTTCTCCGCTTTACTTCCTGCAGGAGAGCAAACAGTGTGGGTGTGGGCCAGGACAGCACCCTCTCGTGTACACTGGGAACGGAGAAGATTAACCCTGAGTGCCTTTGGCAGGAGGATGTGCATAAGGCAGCCACGTCCCTCTCGGCAAATCACTGGAAGAGCTTCGTGTCTCATACACGACAGTTGCCTCTTTGAGGTGGATTTTATAATTGAAGGTTTAAACAGTTAAACTGCTTTCTTAATGCACTGGTGGTTGCTAAGATACAATCTCTCCAATTCCGTAGATCTTCCACTTGAAATACAGTATATTGGCAAATAGGGCTTTCCACTCTGACAGCTCTGGAGAGATGGAGGTGACAGGGCACTTACCCTTGTGCTGATGAGAAACTGCTCTGGCAGGTGGCCAAGGTGGCTGTGCTTGGTCCAGTGCTGGGAGTCACTGGGGGTTTTACTGGCTTCTGGATACTGGATGTGGCCTAAGGAGAAGGAAGAATGTGGAGAGTGATATGATGTGGTGGAGGGAAAGGCAACACAGGGAGAACAGGCAGCACAACAGGCTAGGAAGGCATCTGGGATAAGACTGGGAAGTGTGTAGAGGAAGCAAGGGAAATCTTTCTATCCCACACTTTGGATAGCTTCAGGCTTCAATTGTCCTTCCTAAGCAAGAATCATCTTCTCTGCTCTTTTGTAATGAGGAGTGGATCTCAGGAGAATCTAGTTTTGGGACAGGTTTGACACGACCTTGGGGTTAAACTGTGCAAGGAGAGATTTCTTGCAGCTCTACAAAGTGATTAGGAGATACAGATTTAAAAGTAGCACTGGATTCCTCAACATTCATTAGCAATATTACAATAGCAGCTCAAAATAGCCAAATATTTTAAAAAGGAAGCCTTACAAAATATGTGGAGGAAGGTGATATAAAATAGCGCAGCTTCTCTCTCATTTCATTCTGAAGTAAGTCTTTACCTGTGAAGGTTGCAGAGAATATTTTGAACATGTTGACAGAGAGCAATTGATGCAGCAACATCTATCTGGGTTTGCAGATCAATAGCTGTGAGAAACAGCGAGTGCAGCTGTTCATCTCAGAGAGGTGTTAGCAGAGATGTCAGAGGACGATAATTGAACCAGCAATGTTCTCCTCCCCACCTCTTCCACAAGACAGTCCAAGATGTGCACAAATTTACTGTACTGAAAATGAATTGCAATGCCATTATCTCTCCTCTCTGAGGGAAACTCCTACTTCTTTCTGCATCTTCCCACTAAAGCAAGAAGGAGCCTGGTCTAGAGCACCTGGCAGGTGTTCAAGCCTTCAAAGGGGAAATGAAAGCAAGAACCTGCCAGGACTGGGATGTTGGCAGTGGGGTCTCACGTGTTTTGCTTGGGCAGCATTAATATTACAGGCAAAGAACAGAGGAATACCAACCTCTTTTCTCTCAATCTGGCACCCTAATTCCAATTTCAATTACTCACTTTTTATAATTTACAGTGGGTTTTTTCCACCAGAGTTGTTCCTCCTATTTGAGAAATGATGAAGCCACAGGAGGTGGTGATGGAGTTTCTGGTGTTCTCCAGGTTAAGTACTCTTCTCCATGAATCCTATTGCCATGTTCACATAACCTATTGCCAGCTGAAGAATTTGGTCCTGTATTTAAAGTTAATCTGCTTGGGAACCTGCTGAGATATCTTGGGTCAGGCTCTTGCATGAGACATACGCATATGATTAGTACTAAACAAAGGAGTAACTGTCCAGAAAACCACCCTGCATACTTTGATAGAGTCACTGCTGTAGGTTTATTCATTTTAGTGGCCAAAAAGGAGAATATATAGCTTCACCATGGTAATTAAAATAATTGTTTAATGGAATTGTTAAGGATCTTGCCCTACTCATTGACTGTCTCCACTTGGCAAATGGCAAGACAAGGAATTAGCTGTACTTTGCCTGGCTGATCCACATTCATGGCAGCTTATAGCTGAGGGAACTGAGGTAAAAGTTTACTCAGTCAAGTGCTCCACATGAAATGTTTTGTATCATGGGCCAGATTTAGGATCTACAATTGCCTAAAGAGTTGCGCTCACTTTCACGTGAGTAAAAGTTTGATCCTCATCCCAAAACAGTGAGAAGGAAAATAAAATTTTACTTCTAAGGAATGCTTTTTTCATGGTGACCTCTGAGAGCAAGCCTTTCCAGAATGTAGGGTGAACTGGCCTCTACAGAAGATGCAGACTATTTTTCATGGTTTCACAAAGCCTAAGAAACATACCCCATCCCTATAAAATTAGGGCCACTCCAGCAATCCTGGTTCTGCCACATCAGCAAGGCAAGTGAAATCATGCTCTAATTTTACACTTAATATAATTTGCTGAGAACACTGCAAGTGGAGAAGAATTTCTATTGGGAGTGGGAGCAAATTGATGGTAATAATGTTACTAAAACTTTGACATAAAGGCAAACAATCCTTGTACTTCCCCTCTCATCAGGGGCAACCAAAGGCTCCAACCAAAGGCTCCAAAGGACTTAACTCTGCCTGAAAGCACAATGATTTGCTGGCTGCAAACCAGAGAAGCAGGTGGCTCATGCCAGTATCTCCCCCCAAACCACAAAGGGTTAAATTGCCGTATGCAGCTACTAAGTATTCGTGTGAAAATTTCAAAAGCACAAGAGCCATCTGGCTCCTGCTCCTACTGGGTATTTGGGGATGAAAAGGGAAACTGGAAAAGTAAATAGTGCATTGCTTGATGTGTTGATTTTCTTCTGATTTCTCTCTTCAGTGCCTAGTTGTATTTGTTCACCTAAATGAGTGGTATTGACTGTGTCTTTCCAAAAAGGGGTGAAAAAATTACCATGTAAGCTCTGGGAGAGCTGTGCAAAGCCACCTATTGCCTTATGTAACAGCTGAGGCAAATTTATTCTGGTCTGCATCCAGAAAAAGGCCTCAGCCTCTCAGTGTCTTAACTCTGGTGGTGGGTGGTTCTCTCATCCTGGGGTGCCGTGCAGGGCAGGCAGGCAGGGTGAGCTGCCTCAGACTGAGATTCCAGGGAGCAGCCCCACATCTGGGGCATCATGACCATCAGGGAAGGTCAGGCATCACCTTGGACTGGGAAGTGAACACTTTCCAAGCTTTAAATGTGTGTGCCAAGCCAGTCTTTTTTTGTTTTTTTATTATTTTATTTTTCCCCATGAAAAGAGTGGTGGGGAGAAAGCGGGATGCTGCTCTGCATCTGTAGCACTCTGGTTTGTCACCTGGGCCAGTATCTGTCTCACCTGAGAGGCCAGGCCCACACACATCCCAGATGTGCCCCCACAATCCACTGTGCTGGAAGGTCTCCTGGCCAGTGATGACACCAATGCCATTTCCTTACCCTGTGACTTTGTGTGTCGATGCACACTGCACATTTCTTCTTCCATCTGTAGGAGACTGAGACACAAGTCTCCTACAGTCCAGCTTGGGCTATGAGCAGAAGAGAAAGCTGGCCCAAAGACTGAACCAAAAGGGTATCTCCAGCTCTGCTACAGCTGTGCACACTCTTCATCACACTCACCCCCACCCCACTCGTGGCACTGTGTTTACTTCTCTACTTGCCACAACACTTGGAGTTCCCATAGTAGCTTGTCCTCTGAGTCCTGATCCCTGACTCTTCCTCCTTTGTAAACGGAGCTACACAACTCTTTCTTGCCTAGCTTTAAAATAAGCTGTGCCTCGAAGTCATCTATTTATTCCTTTTTTGGTTGTAGTTTTATTGAAAAAGCTGGTATTAACATATTTATATTTTTATTCAACAACAGTTAGCTAGTATGTGCAACACAAAAAATGCAGCCATGAACAACAGCTTTCAAAACAATCAGATTTACCAACTATACCATCACTTACTCTACACCACCGAAAGCTCAAACTAAAAAGAGAAAGTTGGAAACGTTCACAATGACGATGTTAACTTTCCATACATTCAAGAAACCAGGAAACTGATCTGCAGCAGTGATGTCAAAGACAGGAACGGAATACTGGTCTTTGAAAGGTTTCTATTTATTTCCTCTATAATCACTTAATGGTATTTTGGTTGGGTATTTAATTTCATAAAGCTCCAAAGATATATTTATTTATTTAATTTTAACATGTTCTTTTTGGTACCCAAAGCTGTAACAGAGTAAGGTACTTCAAATTAAAAACAGACAAAAAAAAATTGTTGCATTAAGACCTTCTTTATAATAAGTTATCTATAGAATCTTACTGAGACTGTTAAAAGCTAAATATATGTTTTACAGTATTTCTAGCTGTAAATGTCAATATGAGCTGACAGCAATTTTTTTTGTTTTGAGCTGCAAAGGTTAATGGAGGGGGCCAAAAGTCAAAGAAATTGTATGACACCCTTGAAGCAGTAGTTTGGCATTAACAAGTTTTCTATACAATTTACCACATTCTTAAACCTTTTTACAAGGGGAAAAAAGGAAAGGCAATTTTGTTAAATTTCATTAGAACAAATATGTACATATACTGTCTATGCCTGCTACAGCATACAGTATTTTATAAACAAACATTCTTTGTTCCCTTTAAAATTGCCCATCACATTTCATACCATATGTGTTTAGTGTGGCTGAAAACTGGTGCACGTGCATTTGTGCCTCTACACACAAAATATACAGCATTGATCTAGAAAACTTCAAACAGGCAGATTTCAGGTGTTGAGATGTCATATAAAAGCTGTAGACTTTTTTTATTTCTTGTAAGCAGATTTTCACCCACCCTTCCCCTCAAACCAAATACAAAAGCATGCAGATCCCTTCATCAGTACATTCTCCACTTACCACAAAATCAGTGCATGATGGCTTAAAGACTTTTTTTTCTGTTTTAATATGGGCAGATTAACAGGTCATGTAAGTTGTGCTCTTTTATTCATGGTTTGAGTAGAAATCCTTTGGGATATTGAATTTTCTGACAGAGCAATTAGGGGTGCAGCAGAACTTTCCTTTCCTGGATTAAGAGGACTGCCCACTGAACCATTCCTGTAGCATTCCTGCATGTGCTACATTGTGTATATATCTATGTAGAAGAAGTTTTGTTTGGTTTGGATTTTTCATGTTTCTCCAGGAATAATTTTGGCTCCCAAGAGTGGACGCATTTAAAATTCACCAAGCAGTGCTGCATCTTGCAGTACCATTCTTTTCACAGTTACAGATACCAGGGATTGCTGTGTTCCCCAAAGGCCAGGATTAACACAACCATTCTGCAATCAACAAATGAGGGACTTTATCAAGTTGCAGTGATGTGACTTTGTTCCCACTAAAGTTTGTCATTGCCTTCAAGGGCAGCACTACTTGCCAAGGTTTCCAGAACTCCAACCCCAAAACAGTGGAACGGATTTGTGTGTTAACTGCCAGGCTGTGTCTGACCAGCCAGTCCGTCCGGAGTGGCAATGCCAAGTTTTTTACTAGTCCTCCACACAATGAAGATACTACTTATTGTTTTCAACAGAGCAAGGATATCTATGGAGAATAAACTTCCTAAAATAAGCTGAGGACTATACCAGTCTGTCCCTTACTCACCTGGGAAGGTGAAGCACAAAGTGATGTGATAAATAAATAAATAAATAAGAGGGAACTGTAAAGAAGGGAGTGGCATGGATGAGATGGGGCAGCTTTTCACCAGCAGGGATTCTGCTTCCAGCTATAACTGTCACAAGGCCCCTCCAATGTGCCACATGCTCTAAAGGCATGTGGCTATTCATTGTCTCAAATAGGCTCAGCTTAGTTGAAAGACTGGAAAATAGTACTGGAAAAAAAAAAACAAACCAAGAGATTGAGGCAAAAAGCTCTAACAATGTGGTAAATGCTATGGACTGCAAAAGCACACAGGGCACCAGAACAGCACAGTCCTGCAAACCATGAGACCCTCAAAAGGATGGATGGGAGTTGAGGAGCCTCAGCCCTCCTCAGGAACACTCCCAAACTGAATAATTACCCCTGTTTGTTTAAAGGAACCAATACAGACCACAGTACTGGATTCGCAGTCGTGCCTTTTACTCATACAGTTGCAGTGATGGAAAATAGTTGGCTTACCACCAATAATGATACAGGCTGAGGGATGAAAGGATGCAACCTACAAATCCCACCACAGAAGCCACAATTTTTGTGAAGATCACATCCTTCTACAACTCTCAAGAGGCTGGTTTGTAAATAGAGGATATTGATAAATCTAGTGCATTTCTGAGTTCACTTTATCCTGAAATATGTACAGATTGTTTGTCGCTGCTATAGCAATGATGTTCTCAGTTGGGTGCCATGCTGTGTGCAAGATCTTCTTAGTAAAGTCCAAACTATCAACACTGATGTCATCTTTCCTCCGTTTGCCTCCAACACAGACTCTCCGGGGCTTAAGAATAGCTCGTGGTTTACTGCTCTCTCGGGAAGCCTCCAAGGTAACATCTCGTTTTGTATTTCGGTCAAACATTCGAAAAAAGTTGTTATATGCACCTGTCATTATCACACTGGAGAGAGAAAGAAAGAGAGTGAAAACAAGGACAGTTAAACAGCAGCTTGTGGTAAGCCTACTAACACGACTGGATCAGGACAGTTGAGTTTAACCTTAGGATAAGCTGTCTTCTGGCTTCAGATGGCAAAGAATAAAGAAACCCCAGGGCTTTCCCAGTATGCCCCCAAATGGTTTTCTTCATCCATACTACTCAATGAAAATTACAGTTACCCCAAAACACACATTCTGAAGCATGCACAAATGTAAAGAACCTGACATCACGAGCTTGACTTCACAAGATAACAACGTGTTTCAGTAAGTTATTTTTAATTACCCTATAGCTTTTTATGAGCACTTAAGAATCATATATTTCAGGCTTTTTTTCTTTTGCCTGAGCTTTAATGACAGCTGAGTTTTACCATGATTCCAGAAACGGTATAAAATTTTCTCCGAGTATTTCAAACCTTTTCATACAAGTTTATGACATAATTATATATTTTAATTAATATTTTAAAAAAAAGGTATTTTGTAAGGTACTCAAAAATCACACAAAATTCTTTTCTGAATAAACTCTTTTCCTCTCTGAAGCCACAGACCTTGCAAGTCCAGACACCATTAAAATTTGTATCTACAATGATTCACAAAAATAAACACATTGATAAACAGGACTCTGTTACCTCTTGTATGAAATCTGAATGAAACATCAAGTCAGAATATATTACTGTGTCTGGGAAAAAGGAACAGAAAACATACCTCGATCCGTATAAAAATTACCCCATTAATCAGCTTGTAGTTTGAAATAATGGATTGCCAGTTGCTTCATTCCCCTAGTCCCTAGGGGAGGATATTTTGTCACTAACTTTAATGAATTCAGGATTTCATCCATGGCCCTCAGGTTATTGGATTAGCATAATCATGGGTTTCAGAGCCCTGTTCAAAAGCTGTGAACTTTTTCCATATGCTAAGCCAGGGCCATGCTCTACTCTTCTGTCTCAGCCCCAAATAGTGTTTTTCTTCTGAATTTCCATTCTTTAAGAGGGAACCCACCCCAAGTGGTCAGGTCTCCAAAGGAAAAGCCGTAGTTTTGAGACCCAGGCAATCAGGAACTATTTGCCTTTCTAGTACAGCCCAAGCGAACATATTTCACATGCTTTGCATTAATAAACTAACCTCCACCTCAAATGATGGCTGCTTTAGCACTTCGCTGTTGGGGGGAATCTGTGTGGAGCAGCAGACTGGCCAGGGAACCGTGACATATGGGAGAATACGCCAGAACTCAAAGCCATAAACCATACTCTCCACCATACAGCCACTCACTAGATGATTAGATTAGATGCTCTTGGATTCAGGAGCTGTCTTACACTGTGTGCACAGCCTTGAGCCAGTGCTGCCTTGATCTCATTTGGGGCCATTAGGAATGACTGTAATACAAATGAATAATATACTGGGAAAAGCAGAAATGTGAGGTGTGCATCTCCCTGCTCCTGCACTACAGCTGGTGACTGACAGCAGCTCAGAGCCGCTGTAGGGTAACGAGAGCGGGTGAGCTGGGTCTGCACGCTGTGAATCACTCGCTGGGTTGCCAGCTCCAGCCTGCTTCCATGTCTGCTCATGGCATACTGGAGTTTGATGACAGCTAACACCACACTCAGCTCATGCAGCTCCTGAAATGCCAAAGGAAACTGATGCAAATCAGATGGCGTAGCACAAGAGACCCAGCACACACTGCCATCAGCAACAGCTCACCCACAGCCTTTGTGCTGTGGAGAGGGGCTGCTTTCCTGAGGTCTGCAGATAGCACAGCACTGGCTGCTCTGCTGCTGAGACTGAGGATGCAGAGACACTTGTCCATACGCAGCACCATCCAGCCCTGGCAGGGAGCTCCTCGCTGCTCTCCAGGAGCAGTACCCAGCCCAGGGTTGCCTGCAGAGGTTTGCCTTACCTTCCCCACCCACAAAGGCCTGGCACAATCCTGCTTAGCGAGGCACAAGTTAACAACCTCACAAGCTAAAAAACAAGAGTCTGTGTGACAGACTGATAAAATGTATTCCAGAAGCTGCAGAAAGCCTATTGATCAAGATTAGTGCCTATTTCAGAAATTGGATCAACAGCAGTAAATCAAACATTTCACTCCTTCCAAATCACCATGTCTTGTCATTACAGCTCCTGCTGTAATCGTTATTCACAACATGAAAAAGTCGAGGTTATTTCATATCTCAGCACTAACATACACAATTTGTGATGCAAACAGCCCAGCTGTATATTTTCCCCCAGGCAAAATTTTGAAACAGGTTCATATGCTAGGGCACCCTTGTGCCATGAGCTGCAGAGCTGTGGCTCTCAAAGGAATGAGGAGCTTCCTTCCTGATGAATGCAGGAACTGTTTTCAGGGAAGCAGTTTTCATGCTGGCAGAGTACCAATCACCAAATGCAGAGAAAGGTGTTTGTTAAGGATCTTATTTTAGGAGGTTTTACTTGCAGTAAAACTGCCTTTACAGTCCATTTGCTTTTTAAATTTCTCGAACTCTCACATATTTTTAGAAGTCTGCCTTCTTCAGTTGAATTTACTGCAGTTATTTTTTTAACATATGTAGATTACTACTTTTCATGCTGGCCCTATTTTTTGCAGTTTAATGGCTCAGTAAAAAACAGCATTATGTAAATGAGAAAGTGCCCATTCTTGTTCAAGGTCACAAGCACAGATGGGTTATAACTTTACCTGCTGCTTAAAATAACAATAAAAAAGAATGAGAACTAGATGTAAGCCTGCAATTTATTCCTGTTCAGGAAAATACAATGTACAATAATGGAGCCTACGTAGTGATAAGATTTTTTTTGTAATAAACATTATAATATAAATTGTAGCTCAATATAGGAAGAGTCTGGTCTGTATTTCCAGACTGCTCTGAACAGCAGTGTTATGACAAGGGCTTGCACAAAACCCTCACAAGAGAGGCTGGTTCAAGAAACCAAAGCAAGCCCCTCACTCAAACATCCCACACTACTTCAAAGGTGCAGACCTACAAAGCTCTCCCTAACTACCATTAATTTTACTTAGAAAGCAGGTTTACAAGTTGTGCTACACATGGCCAGAGGTACCATCATCTCAGCCACTCAGAGGTACTCAGGATGCAGAACATGCCCCAGTGCACCCTGAGAAGCAATGTACTGATATCTCAGGATGGGACAAGATGCAGCCTGACTGCACCCAGCTCAAACCACCACAGCTACAAGAAGGATGAACAAAAAAAATACCCCAACAAATTAAAAAGCAAAAAACCAGGGAAAAACCCAATGGCTGCAATATGGCTACCACTATCTACATTTCATTCACTGCCAGCCCAGCAAATGCTCTGGAAGGAGAGACAACACCCCCCACCTTCAGGGCCCTGAATGCACTCACACAGCCCCACACTAATACTTCTGTGCTTCCCCATGAGGTGAACACATTTTCCTCTCCACACAGTGCTGCCCTGCAGAGCACCCAGAGTATTCTGTGCTCCCTCTGTCTGCCAGCACAGGTCTGAGGGTTTCTGGCAATTCTTCAAGTATGTGTGTTTGGAGTGACAACGTAAAATGCTACTGATTCCTCCAGCCTGCACTGACACTGGGCATTTCTGCTTATTCATGATGTGATCTCACTGCCAAACTTCAGTCCTCACACAGGGTCACTATGGCCCAAAATCTTCCCTGTTATTTACTTTTGTTTTACAGAAGGTAAAAGGGGAAAGGGAAAACTCCAGTGCAGACCAATCTTACCTTTATCAATGGACTTTTCTTCTCACTTCCTTCCTAGTCACCATTCTGTTCTCTTTTTCTCTTTCTTCCCCTCCAATTCTGACTCAGGCCTTATCATGCATTCCAGATAGGTTTCCCTTTCCCTCTTTCTTCCTTCTCTCTTCTCCTTTTTCCATTTCCACCTATCCTGGTCTACAATTATTTTTTTTTTAAAAATTGCCTTATCTGCTTCTTTCTTCCTTTTCTCCCCTCTCATGTCTTTGTTTTACTTTTGGAGGTCTCACATCATTACACGGTGATCTCCTGTTACCTCCAGTCTCACAGACAACTCGCTCAGCTCTCAAGGTTTTTTGACTTGCATCTTGCCTTCTTTGGGCAGAAGGCTGGAGAAACAGCTGGCGGGTGGGTTTCCTCTCTCATCACATACAAATGACCAGTACTTGTATTCCTGAATCTGGCAGAAATTTGGTAGTGCAGGTTGTAACACAAGATATGTCAGGATCCTGGGAGATTGCAGGGCTGGGCTGGTCACCTACAGCTTACCACGGGATGGGGAAAAAAGCATTGCTGGTTGTCTATTCTGCAAGAATATTTGTTCTTGACAAGAGCTGTAAGAAAGAGTTTTGCATGCCACCAAGTGTGCAATCTACTTTTCAGAAGCTCATTTGGGCAGGTGAGGTAGTTTCAAAATTAGCAGAACATTAACTCTACAGCTCCCATTTGGTTCAAGCTTCTTCATCCTGTGCCATGCTGATCTGGTAGCTAGCTATAATTCAGGTAGGGTTGTTTCTTCTAAAAGTCAATTTTTAATCTGTAAAATTGTCTGGAGCAAAGGATTTGAGAAGTTGTTCCTGTTTGCAGGAACAAATATTTACCTATGGGTAGCAATTTTATTTTGTATGACACCAATATTGTACCACTGATATTTCATTTAGAGCCAGAGTTTTAGGGTCTGCAGAAGCACCCTTTCAACTATCGATGGCTTCAGCATCTTTAAGCATCAATTCTTTAAAACATCTGACTCTTATTATTTTGTTTCTGGTAATGACTCATTAAATGAAATGCTGCAGGATGTGGTTGTCTCCTCTAAAAAAGTTCTGCTTCTCTTGGAAGGTCAACAAATTCTCTACTTCACCAACCTCAAGGGCATCTGAATAGGATTTTATCTTTTGTGCATTAGATCTTCCACAGCATTTTTTAGGCAATGAGATTTCATCAAACACATCAGTCACTAAGAATTAGCATATCTCTGTCTCAGATCTGTTACTCCCATACTTCAAGCCAACCTCTTAAATGTCATCCATGCCATCCTTGCACACAACAGTTGTTATCAGAATTGCTCTATTCAGCTGCCTTCCTGGACATCAGGATTTGTCCTGAAGCTCTGAGGACATTTGCTTAAAAACCAAACAATTACTTATTTCACATTGTTTTGTATTGGTTTTATTGTTTAGATTTTTTTGAAGGACTCTTCGATAATAATTTTGGGGCTTCAGATTAGTCTTCCTAGATGCAGAGAAATTTTTATTCTATGCAGATTTCTACTGTCTAGAGAAATTCAGCTCATGTCCTAGCTCCCCTTCTTCACTCTTGTTCAAGAGGCCACAGAATGATGGTGTGACAGGACTAAGGCTGGGCAGGGCTTCAAGGACCAGCACACACCAGGCTTAAGGGTGATAGAAAAACTAAAGCAGCCCAGCTAACCTGCCTCTCACTGCAGAGAGGCAGCAGAACATCATTCCCTGAGGCAGGAGAGGCAGGGCTTGGACTTCAAGCAGGTGTGAGGGGAGGAGACTCAGAGAGCAGTTTCCACCAGAGCCTGCCTCCACACTTGAAGGAGTGGAGTCTCAGCAAAGGAGTCTCTCAAAGCACCCAACATGAAAAGGGGCCACATGTTTGATGTGAAACTGTCTCCCAGCTATCCTGAGACCTTAATTTGCAAAATTTCACTACCATGTGCACCAGTGCAGAACAGCACATCTACAGCCTTCTAGGACTGACATGCAAAGTCCACGAGATCTGGTTTCATGACAAGCTGACCTAATGAGAAAAAGGGATTGGTTCCAGGAAAACACTTCAAAAACATTTTTCATAGGAGTAAATAATGAGATTCATTATAACAAAGGGAAAGGAGGAAGCACTGCTGCAAGCAGTGAGGACTTGCTGACATACTGGGGAATTTTCCTTTATGCTGTGCTGTGTGAAGCCACTGACTCCCCACCATAAAGAAGGAAATTATTTAAACCTCCTGGGGAGTATGCTGATGGAAAAACTTGAGACACTGGATTCAGGGTTGTGGCACTCTGGTACAGCTGGCATAAATCTGGGAAAAAGACCAAGGGATCCCCAAGTACTTCCAAGCTAATATTTGACATGCTGAGCCTTGAGTACAAAACGACGTCTTCTAGCTCTCCAGCATGGAGTGTGCTGCCAGACAGGAATAGACTGTTAACATCTCATCCAATGGGATCTGCCAATTCTGCCTGATTAGAGTGAAGGCTGACGGATTTCAGGGGAATGAATGACAGCTCAGTAAGAAAGGACTGACTGAACAGTTGTATGTGACTTCACTCATCTGCTTACAGCATATCACTTATCACAACGGTATTCAGAAGTCTCCCTGGAAGGGGTCCCATACACCCATTCCTTTGAAATGTTTAAAAAGAAAAATTGTAACTAAGATATTCACTTACTACCATGAAGAGTTACTTTTTTTCGATTTCACTGGCTTCTTTACCTCACAAGCAGCTACAAAAGTCCTGATTTTTAAGGTAAAACTGAAAACTGTTGACAGTGGGAAGAAAACAGTGTCTTATGTGTCATTATTAAAAGACTTGACTTCGGACGTGAATTGCTGTATAAATAGAGCTCACATATTTTACATAATCATTAATGATGTATATATGATAAAGATAGAATGATTTTAGTGTAATATACTCAACTACAGATAATAGGTGCTCATCTGGTTGAATTAGTGTAAGACCCCTGCTTGGCTCCCTCCCCTGACCACTGCTGTTGCCAAAGTACACAGTGATTAATGTGCTCTTCAGCAAATGAGATTGGCTCTGTCTGATTGTATTAGTTCCTGTTCATTGGAGTAACTGAGCATCAATCACGTTCTAATCACAGCTCAC
Source organism: Calyptomena viridis (assembly GCA_013390005.1). NCBI lineage: Eukaryota > Metazoa > Chordata > Aves > Passeriformes > Eurylaimidae > Calyptomena > Calyptomena viridis. Next base: position 178,712 of record WEIV01021694.1, on the reverse strand, counting down.
GTATGCTGATTTTTTTTGTAAACGGCCTCACCATAAGGTTCCATCATAGCCCAGATTAACTCCTTAGTAATGACAAAAATGAATAAAAAGTATTTTCACCTAATAAACATGCTTTCATTTTTAGCTGAACAAGCTTGTCACTTTTAAGTTGTCATTGTAGCCTTAAAGATAAAAATAACATGTTTAGAACTGCAGTTATAAATATAATGTAAATACTGCAGCATCTCTTAAGAGTACCATTGTTACTAGGCATTGGTTACCTTTAGCAGTAGTTCTTTCTAAAAAAATACATCAAATTAAGTGATCTTACTATTCAAATGAACTGTTCTTTAAGAAGTACTGGTACCTAAATATTATTTAAATTATGATCCACCAAGAAAAAATTATCCTTGTAGTGTATAGCAATACAATGCTTGTCATATACAGAAGCAAGGAGCTCAGAAATGGGAATGTTCATCAAAAGATGAACATCAGTTCTGATACATTTGACTCTTAAAAAGAAACCTCATCTTTTGTTAAATGTTGCCAGCTTCTCTATGCAACAGTTTTTTACAATCAAGGGCAGCACATTATGTTTAGTGACAGATTTGGTAATTGTGCATGACTAATAACAGCACAGTGTCTGGGCAGCACAATAAATGAAGCCCTCAAAATCTAATGTTCCCACTTAATAATTATTCCCTGCATTGATCTTTCTGATCTGTCACGTAGGAATGAAAATATTACACTCACTTTAAATCCTGATATTGAATAATAATTCTATTATTACCAGACACCTGCCCAGAGACTGGTCTTCCTGCACTAATGAGGGTGGCAGCACTTCATTTCACCAGAGAAGAAAAAACTCTGGGCATGGAAACAAGTGGCTGTGCATCCTGTACAACGCACTCAGAATTCCCAGCATGGATAAGCAAAATGGTTCAAAAAGACCTGAAAAGTCCTGCATCTTTGCCAAAGTTTCACAATATCTACACAATTTGATTGCACTGTTGTTCTGTGTCAGCTCTGGGCAGGGATCAGCACTGCCTGTATTTCCAAGAAATGCTTTAGATTTTGTATTTCTAGTAGGACCAAACTCAAGCAGTAGTCAGTCTACTGAGAAAACCATCTGCTAAAACATCCATTCATGCATGGGTTTGCAAGTTTCAGAGAAAAGCCTCAAAACCTGGAACTTCCCCTGAAATTTCTGAGAGTTATTCCCACTTTCTGGCTATACCAAAGCCATTTCCACAACGGCTGCAGCCCAAGTTGCAGTGAGAGCAATTTGGGAAGTATTTTGCTCTGTGTGGTCCACCTATGTAATTTTAAATGTCCAGCAGTGAGTATCACAGAGGATACTCAATGTCAGGATACCCATTGTCTGGCATGCAGACAACAGAGATAATGGAAAAATATTTTTTCATTTGCATAATAAATGGTACAAAGTAAAAGATTAATTTCTTAAGAAAGACAGAATCTTTCCATTGGGCAGGAACAGGAACTGAGCAAATGACAGTAGCCTAAAGAGAAGATGCCCCTTGCCCAGTGTATGGCATAAAACTTTATCTGCATTTGTGGAAAATGGGACTGGAAGAGACCTTCTTCTGCACTTGCAAATTCAGACATTTGTAATTTTAAACAACTTCATACATAACTGCTTTCACAAATTTCCTGAACACCATCATCAAAACAGTTGGGTTTCTCATATCTCTACCACTCAGCTCCACACTGTCACTGTTTGGACAGGTATGTACTACCCCTAATATCCAGGTTATAATTACCTGTTAACAGTCAATACCTATTTGCTGTTCTGTCATTATCACTCACACTTATCTTAGCTAGATCCTCTTCCTCCCTATGTATACCTCCTTGATATACTTACCAGAAGCAAGTATAATCTTGGTTTCTCTTTTGCTAAGCTTATAAAAACCAAAGTCCTGGCCTCTCCTCTCTTTAGAGCAGCTGTCCATTTTCTCAATTAGTTCATCCACCTTGGAGATGAGGGACAAGAAATGTGTAAATGCAGTCCAAATGTCTTTGAATAAGATCCCAACATAATGTCACCACTACTCCTTTCTCTGCTGGATATCCCAGTCTTGCCCATTCAAGGATCATATTTGTGTTTTTCACAGCTGCCCCACACTCTGTTTCACAGTCCTTGCCCAGTCCAGGGGGGGCAGGCCTGCTTCAATACAATGAGACAGACTGTTTTTCCTTTCCCAAATGAGAGGCTAACTGAGCTGAAGGAGCAGTTCCAGGCTCAGTGCCAAACTTCTGCCTCTTGGCTCCTAGCTCTGCTGAACCAGGAGTCACTGTGTGTCATTCAGCATTGGCTCCTCTGCTCTCTTTCACTTGCATTTTGTAGACTGCTAATCCCTTCCACAGTCACCAAATGTATGAATGTCCCTGGGAGTTGTTTCCAACTGATAAGATGAAGGTTTGTGTCCTTTTCTAATTAAAATCCTCACCTGGCATTTATACTCTTGGATTTTATCCATTGTTATTAACCCAGTCCTCTTGGCTGCTCAGTTATTGCTACCCCACAAAGTACTGCTACCATTTGCTAACATTATGGCTTTAGCCCATTCCATCCTCACTCGCACTTGCTGACTTGTGCCAGTATTTCTCATTAAAATATTCAACAAGATATTATGTCCAAAACAAAACCAAGGACCTCTTCTTCAGTGCATAAGAAAAGGGGCTGGACTGATGAAGGGAGGTATCAGAAATGTCATTTTGCAGCAGCTTGCAGAGAATCACTGGGTGCCTGTGACTGTCTTTCCTCACTCCCTGTTTCCAGTAAATGAACTAAAATCTGAGGCAGCTCCTGTGCAATCCAGGATCACATAAATTTCATTAGTGTGTTGGTGGAGTTGTGAGAATTGGCATAATTGATTCTAAATTTTGCAGCCTACTTATGATTTTGGTGAAAATGAGCATAATTTGAAGGGTTTTTCACCCTAAGGCATGAGATGAGGTTAATAAGGCATACGTCATGTCTAAGGAGGTCAGAGAGACAACTGCACAAATATCCAAACATCTTTTATCCACCTGAACACTGGTGTGTAATTCTGTACATTGATGTGGAAAATAACCATATGTAACTAGCTTCAGTTTGTTCTCCATCATATGGGAGCTCTTTAGCTAAATAAACACAGTGATGGACAGAGGGATGGATTACCTGTCTGATCCATTCCATGCACATTCAAACTTGTCAAAGATGCAGTCATTTTCATAGAGGGAACATAACTTGCTCCTAAGGTAATCATGGACCTGTTTCAAAGAAAATAACTGTTATTCTTGAAATCAAAGAAAATATAAAACTCCACAATCAGCCCCCAAATCTCTGCTTTATCTCTCACGTTCACTTTCAAAACATGCAGCACAGATTGGTAGCTCTGCAGAAGATACTGTATTTAAACTCTGAAGAAGCTATCTGTACTTTTCCACAGCCCAATTAACTAGGTGCTACAGAATTACTGTTGCAGGAAGGCAGGAAGCCTGCTTCCCTCAGCAGGGTGCAGACCACCCCTCTTCAACACATTTGTTTCCTGCTTGGGCGATTTTCTTAGTGCTAGCCTAATTCCCAGAGACATTTCACCAGCTGATACCCTAGATGTGCTAATTAATGTGAAAGAAATCTAATTTAAATAGTAACAAAAATGTCATATTCCAAGATAACTGGACTCTCACTTGTGGCAGAGAGAACTTGGCTCTATTAAGAGAACCTGCAGTGTATGGTATTACATATATCCATGAAACGTATTTCAGAAGCTAAATACAGTACAAGGTTGTAGTTGCACAGGCTGCAAATTAGAGCAGTAATTTAACTCAAGGATTTGGCTGAGACTTAAAAACATTGTAAATTCTCACTCACTTACTTGAAAAGTGGGACTAACCAGCAGAAGACCTCTCTTCTGTTCCACACATCTCTGCTGAACAAGGGTTCTCATAAAGAGACAGATCTCATGCAAACTATTTCGATCCTTTGCTGAATTTGATTAGTTTTCCTTCTGGATAATTGGTTTCATTCCACTAGGAAATAATAAGCCAGAAAATCCTTGCCTGGACAAATTTGCTAATGTACTTCCACTCCTGATGTTTTCCTCGAGCTGTTGTAGAAACTGTAAAAAAAAGATGTGTAGATGCCCTCTTGGAGCACACACACCAATCCAATGGCCCAGAAGGGTAATTTAGCTCTGGCATGCTTGAGGTTACTGGTTCTTGCAAGTCCAATGAAACTGTTCCTGCTCATGGTTGCTCAGTATCCTCCTTTGGCCTGAGGGCACAAACATTTGTTCTAGTAAAATATTTTCTATCTAGACCAGATGAGGGACAATTACCTTTCAGCTATAATTTCTGTAAACTAACCCATTTTCAATAGCCAAATTGTACAGTATCCAAAGAAGATTTGCAATATAAGGTTCCTAAGAATGACAAATTTTAGCTATGGATCAATTTTCATTAATAGATGAATGAACACTGAACTGTACATTAAAAGATAACACACAGCAAATAATTGGCAGTGGCAGATGCAGAGAGAACACTTCAAAATTAAATGCATTTACCTTTGTGCTGAGCAATAGGTCAGAATCCTTCTAGCATTGATGCAGTTTCCTGCACCCTCTGTAATTAAACCCGTTCATTTTCTCTGTACTTAAAGCTTTTTTACGTTAGCAGTATAATTTGTTACAGAACTGGAATTTTTTTCCTTTATCATCTTTGTAAGCTCCCAAGACTTGGAAGAAATAGAAAGGTTGGGTGAGGCAGAAGGAAGTAGATCACATTTGCCTCATTGACTGTCATTTCTAGGTCTTTCTCTTGTTACCATTTCCAGCAGCCATCTGTCATGACCACTGTCATGTACACACCCTTTGCAAAGTGTGTCCAACTCCACAGCTTGCAGTTCTGCCTTTCTATCAGCTCTGTCAAAAAGCATTTTGCAATTCCTCTCTCAGATGCCCTACCTCTCCAAGGTTTTGGCTCCTTCCCCTTGACTGACTGTCAAGTCAAGACCGTCAGACTAGCACTACTGCCTTGGACAATCACCTTGCTCTTCATGTGGTGCTTTTGATTACCACATTTGAACACATCTAGACCCTCAGGGTGACAATGAGAAAGTAGCTGGAAGAAACATCTAATTTTCACCCTGTTTACATGTTCAACTGCCATTACCAACGGAGGTTAAAATCAGATTTGCCTTGTCTGTTACATTTTGTTCTCCAAACATATGAACAGGATTTGAATCCAAAACAAATTTATTCCTAATGACCAAAGGCATTCGCCCTTTCTTCACTGCAGTGTTTTAGGTCAGACCCTCATGGAATTATCTAACAATTCTGTGCTCCAGACTAACACAGCAACCTACCTACACAGGGAGCTATTCTGCTGGGACTGAATAGACGCAACCAGGAATTGCACTGGTAAGTGCAATTAGTCCAAATCCCTATGCTACAGATCCTGCTAAAAGTGGATCAAGCTATTACCAGCTATGAACGTTTCACCTTGCTGCTGCTGAGGTTTCTCCTGGGTAATTCACCTGGCAGCATCAGAAGAGTAACCTGCTAGGCAGGGCTGCCTTGCAATGTTCAAGCACTGGCCATTCCATGTTATTGCTCTCCTCGTGCTGTCCAGTGACCATACTCTGCCCTTTTTCCTTTTGTGTGAAGCACAAACAGAAGAAAATCGTGTTGAAACACTGTCAGGAGATAACATGTTCAGCAGGGCTGCAACAGCTGCTCTGTGCAACAGTGTGAGCCACAGTACTGATATGAAAAAGAACCTGCATGAGGAACTAATTTTTGTGTTTTTTTGGTTTTTTAATACTAAAATTGTAAGCTGATAATAACACAGTACAGTTATAGACTTTATTCTTTCTGTGTGAAATTTCCTGTTGTGACCCTCTTCATAGGCAATATCTAAGTGACCCTAGGCAATATCTAAGTGGCTTCCATGCAGTGGATGAAATGAGAAATTCCATCTTTTAATGAACACCTTTTAATCTTTTAATGATATACTTGTCATCATAATTATGTGGATACATAACTGAAAATGTTAGGTTTATTTGATGCCTTCAGGTGATCTACCATAGAAAAACTCTTCTGAGAGATTTCCAAGTTTATATATGAGATATAGGTATGTGAGAGATACCTGTAAATTATTTAAGAGCAATTTAAACCACTTTTTCTTAAAACAGAATTTTCTACTCTCTACAGCTGAAAAACACGAAAGGCTGCTGAAAGCAGTTGGACCATGTGAATCCTATAGAGTCCTTTGCCATTGGTTTCCCAAGGCCCCCCAGGTTCCAGATTCTCCTTTAGTCCACTGCAATGCTCAACAACACATCTATATATTCTTTACAAGATACTGGATAAATATTTGAAAATGAAAAGCAATCCATAGGTTAAAGTAAGACAGTAAGAACACTGTTATATTTGTAGGGCTTTTGTTGTTGCAGATCTTGTCTTTTTTTTCTGTAAGCTTCTGACTGCAATTATCAGTACTGAAAATTTTACATTACACTCATTTTTCCCATCTCAGCATGAAGAAATAAAACTTTTTAATTGGCCCTACTGTTGGGTGTCAGACTAATTTAAAGGTGTCCAGCTTGTTTCACAGCTACATACATGAGGAAATAAAAGCAGATGTCAAAGTCAAGACAAACAGGTCGGTTTGACCAGCTATTCCTCTCTAGGGACAAGGCTGTCTATTAAATTAGCATAGGTATAAAATAATATATTACCTAGGTTGCCAAAATCCGAGATACAATTCTGTTATATAAAACACAGTCTCGCCCTTACCCTCCCACTCCATTTTCACAGCATATCAACATTTCTAACACATTTAGCATTGCAAGAACTGCCATTTTGAGTGCAAAAGCAGTTCTATAGTCTTAAAGGTACACAGGCTGACTTTCCAATACTAACAGGAGACACACTGAAGAGTATCCACCAAAATGTAATGGGTGCATAGAAAAACACCAGAGCCCACTCTGTCTACTACACACTAGCTAACAAATAGTGGAAAATTTTGGTTGTTTTGACAAGACACGCTACCAAACTCTCATCACATGTTATTTTAAAACCAATCTTAATTATAGTTACTGTGAACTACTGTACTCCACCTGCCATTATACAGATACAAAAAACAAGGGACTGATCCAGGACTATCACAGGACTATCAGTAAGCAGCATGAACCAGATGAATGAAATTTTTCCTACTTTGCATACTCTTCTGTAGGTAACTTGAGTGTTTTTTTCTTACAGCATTTACATAACAAGCAGTTTCTGTGTCACAGACATATTTTCTTTCTTCAAGCCACAATCAAAAAATGTAAGCTCAGCCCTCTATTGCCAAACATAACAGATGTCAGAGTACAAACTTAGCACTGGCTGGAGCCACTGGCATTTTGTCTGCATAATATCACAATGAGTTTGGGCAACCAGATGTATCTGTCTGGCATTTGTGAACTGCTGTGTCAGTGGTGATGCCAGGGTTTAACACTGCTCACTTCTAGAACTAGGCACAAGGGAGAAACAGAGATGAAGTTTTAAAAGGAAGTTCTGAAATGACAAAGGTGTAAACTTCCAGCAGTCCTGGCAGGCACAGGGTGCTAAGCAATACACAAAATCTTTTCCTCAGCTACTTTAAATGTTAATGGTGAAATATATCATTTGAAAGCAGATGCCAAAGTGAAAAGATGATTTCCCTTGTCACAGGACTAATTTCCTTCAAGAGCCCAACCCACAGTGAGTGTTACCTTGACTCCCCAGGTTCCTTACTAATGCTGAAATTGCCCTTTTCCAGCTACAAGGATGCCACTGTGGGGATTTTAACGACCTTGATTAGTTCTCTTACCTTGCTGCTTCTCAGGTAAAGCAATGAGAAGTTTAGGAAAACACTTAGGATTTGAACAGTGAGGTGCTTTTATATTGTTGAATTTAAGATGTAGGATATTCCTACCTGGTACGTTTCTACAGGCTTTGTTTCCATGTTCAGATCCCAAACCTTGACAGTGAGGTAATCTCTTGTTAGCATGTATCTGCCGCTGTGACTGAATTTGACATCTGACACTGAAGAGATAATTTCTGAAAAAAACGATCTGTTACTGGGGTCTTCTGGTTCTTCATAAACTGTTTAAAAAAAAAAAGTAGTGAGACAAATTAGAATTACATAAAAAAAATGCTCTGTTGTACAATCTGAAGTGTGCATTTCTTGTAAAACATGTCATTCAATCTACCAAGGAACATGATATAGAATTAATTATATGCCCAGCACTTAATTTGTTCTTTTAACTTTATATATAAATACAAACTGTAAGCTTTAAATATTACAATAATTAATGTTATAGCTGTGGACTCAAAGCATCACTTTGGGAAATTATGTAAATGCATCAGGTAGTTGACTACAGATACCTATAGCAAGGCAGTTCATCTATGGTCAACCTTTCTGGGGTCCACACATCCTGTTTCCTGACATTATTAAAATTCAGGTGTCCCTGTCACATGGGAGGTGTACACATGGTCTCACAACAGTCCTGGCATCCCTGGGAAGGGTGGTTTACTCAAAGCCTGCCCTGGCTACCAGAACCAGGTGGCCTGGCTGCAGGCTACCCATCAGTCATGTCTGAAGGCACCTGAGTCTAAACACAAGCATTTTAAAAAGCAACTGCAAATTGCAATTACCTCTTCCTGGGAGGTGAGCAGAAAAAGATAGTGATGTAGATCCATGAACTATGTAATTGACATGCAATTGCTGACAGTTCTGGAAAGCACTAAACTCCCTGTACATGATGGTTTGCTGCTCTGAGTGATCCGACAAGGCAGAAGATTGTGAAATATTGCTTATAGTACCTCCATACATGAAAATCCAGCTCCTGTAGCTATGAGACTGGTCACCCCTGTTCAACTGTACATAAGAATGATATTGGATGACTCTAACCCTTCCTACCTGGTGCCTGGAGCAACTGTGTTGTCTTTCTGTAGGTATCTGTAGCCCTGTGATCCAAATGATCTCATATGGTGAACTTTAGTATAATGTCAGGCTTTTGGGGTCTTAGTTCTCAAAAAAATCAGCAGGTTTTTGGGACCTATGCCTAAAGTATTTTTTGAAAACTGTTAATTTAGTGAAGGCCACTTTCAAGTTTCAAAAGCAGGTGAAGAAAAGCCATGTGATGAGAGAGGGAAACACACTGAAAGTAGAAAAACTTTTTACTGTCAGTCAAAACAAAGTTTTTTCTATAGTCCACTAGAACATTCTTCTCTCAATTAATTTATCTATGACTATGATTCAGACTGTTGGAAGCAAAGAGGTTAGTTTCCAGCAGGGGAAATAATGTTCTGCTGAAAGTTAAGGGTGAGTACGTGGGTGAAGTATGTGGGGTAATGCAAAAAATTATGGGCAATTTTCTTTGGGGGTGGGCAGTGGAATGCAGCCAGGCATGCACATGGGAATAAGGTCTATATTTAAACATGCACCACACAGCTAAATGGTAATGAACTACTTCAAAAAGGGGGAAAAAACTTTTCTTTTCAGACAGATTGTAAACGAACAACTTTAAATAGCTCTTCTAAAATTTGCCTAGACATTCTGCAAGGCAGGTATTTTGTAATTATCCTGTCAGATTTTCAATAGAAGTCTGATGAGCAGAAAGCAATTATCATTTCTCATACCTCCTCCCTTTAATCTGTCTAAACTATGTAGTTGGCTGGCAGGAATTTCATCCTCCTAATTATGATGTGAAGCTGCTATTAAAACCAGGAAAGGAAAAACCAAAACCCATACTAACTGAACTACACCTTCATTTATAGCTTTGATATGTTTTCTTGGCTTTATGTGGCTCATCCAACTCCCAGTGATTAGGAGTAATACTTGTACCTGGATGCTCTGTATTTTGTTAATTAATGAGATTAAACCATTTCATCCCTTATCTGCCCTGTTTATTGCTTTTCTATCCTCAACATATTCAGTATTAGAAAGACTTAGATTAATTAACTGTGGAAACCAACAGAGGCATGAAAGCCTCATATCAACTACAAAAAGAAAGAAACCAGTAAAAATTTTAGTAGCAGCAATTCTTTGCAGAGAGTTCCTACAGTCAGCATAACCAACACAGGAAAATCGTTACAGGAAATTAAGGAGCAGCTCCCAGTGAAAAGAAGAGAAAGCTTAGCAACTCCTAGCATCTGCCTGAGCAACCAGAACAAAGCATTAACCTCAGAAAATGAAGGTGAGAGATGGTGTTCTCGGGACTTTGCTATTTCTGGTTTAGCATTGACATAAGGTTATGCACAGACTGCAAAAAAGCATAGTTTTCATTCAGTTTGGCTAATATGAGTTGAGTAATGGGAGACAGAACAGCAGTGACAGCCATGTGACTTGGACTTCACTGCAGGAAAGCAATTCAAATTCAACCTTGGCCCCTCCAAGCTGGAAGGAAAACCAGGGGTCTAACCCACTGTTTGCAAAACCAGGTTTTGCCAGACTGCACTGAAAACACATTTTCTGTTCATTATAGTTCAGGCTTATCTTTTTGAGGCCACTCTTATGCCAGGGACGAATTAGTACCCAAGATACAAGGCTTCAAATCTAGGTTACTTTTCTGTATCTAAATAAATCTTCTTAGACCAGGACTTGGAATCTGAACTTTACTGAGATTCCATTACAGATTCTATTATACTCTCTGATTAATTCCTTCATTAATTTCTTAATAACTAACATTTGCCATAAAATGTTATTGTTCGTTAATAATATTGTTCATTAACATTGTTCTTGATAACGGTCACAGCACTAATCATGTGAAAGACACAAAGTTACCTGTCTAGTTATCTAATGAACATAGGAATCACATATGGTGTGATATGCTGAGCTTTCATGACATTTGCTCAGACTTATATATGACTTTGATGACAGGCCTCTAGGAAAGATAAATATCATGGGATTACAGAGGGAAGTGGAATATATCTCAGAGTACAGCCAGTGTTTAAAGAGGAACCTCCAAGGGAGGCACTGTTCCTGTCCCTTATCCCACTAGCAGATACATGAGTTAAGTCTGCTTTGGGAAATAAAAATGCTCAATCCCTTTCTGCATGGCTTCCTGCTCACAAGTTAAAAACCCCAGTAGCTTTCCACAGAAGTCCAGACTTTGTACAGAAGGATGGATTGGTTGAAGGATACTTGCCAGAGCGCTGTTTTCCTGAATCCTGAAGAAAATCTGCAGCATAAAAACATGCTGCTTCTTTCTCAAAAGGAACTGCCATCTGATGGAAAGCAAACTGTTACCTCTCATAAAAAAATTTGTTTCCTTGCGTATTCCTTGAACTTCTCTATCTAGTGTAGACACAGAGACTTTTCTAAGTATCAGAAAGTATTTTCACCTTTATTATGTGTGCATTTATTATGCAGAAATAGATGCAGACATCTAAAGTTAAAAAAGGAAAAAGACCAGGAACAGCAAGAGTGGGTGGGAACGTTCACCTCACTCAGGTTCCCTTCCAGACACTGGCCAAAAGGAAGCAAATGCCTGGGCAGTAGCTAAAACAAGTGTGATGCACACACCAACCAACAGCCTCGTGGCTCTCACTGAGCTGCACTCTGGGGGTCACAGGTGCTGCCACTGCAATTTCCCATTAATATGGGCCTGATTCCACATACCTGAAAAGCGAAACATTTTGGAAAAGATATACCAAATAAAGAAAAACAAAAGCCAACCCAAAGTGATTTTCAACTTCAATTCTAAACAAGTAGTTCGGCAGAGATTTAATCATTGGAGGGTGTAAATTCTGGCACATGTGAACTTTAAAAAATATTAAAAATAATGCTAAAAATGTTTCATATGGTGGGTGCAGTCTCATAATCTGATATAGCACAAAGTCCTGTATTCCACCCAAAATCATCACAAGAAGGAGTATGCATGATTTTCTATATTATACTATAAGACCTTGGGTAATGCCTTGGCTGTATTTTGAATATTCCTTCTGTTTTTCCCTTTCTTCTTACCTTCACTCTTTTGCCTGGATGAAATAAAAACACAAGTACCCACAGCACTGTCACAAGGCAGATGGCTCCAAAATACAAATACAAATAATGTTTTTAAAAACAAAGGAATTATCTATTTAAAGGGAATGCAATAACAGTATCTGGAATATTATGGGGTGGGGGTTAGAAAAACTATTTATCTAATGTAATAAAAGTTTATCTAGAGCTGCTTCTTATTATTGACCTGAATTTATAAGTATTTAATGGATTGAGGGGATAAAAGACATGCTAACTGTGTGCAGTTACACAAATTTCTCATTGATTTTAAAAGAGAGAAACACAGAGTTTAAGCTTTGGCAAAATTTTGTTATCATGGCCTGAGCACTTGATGATAACTACATATACTGTGAATTATCAGTAAAAACTAAGAGAAACAGAGAACTAGCAAGGGAGAAGACAATGATAATGCTGTGGACTCCTCAAGGCATAAAGATATGAACCTTGAAAATTTGTTTCTGACACCTAAAAGCAGAACTACAGACAAAGCCAACTTTTTGCTGATACAAAGCTGAATACATTTAAAAAGAAAAGCAAAAATGAATGCTATTTGCGTATATTGCACATGTGATTATCTGGGAGAGGAAAAAAAACTAGGAAAAACTTGAAGATCCACAGATCTGATAAGAAATTCCGAAAGTGGATAAAATTACAAACAGCCTTAAAAAGTCCCTCTAGCACAAAATAAAAAAATATTTTCTTTCTACTTATGAACAAATATTAACTTTTTACTCTTTTTTATTTCTTTTTCTCTAGAGGACACAATTTATAGTTTGTATCCTGTCCTAAAAACTTGTGGTTTCATAGCCTTTAAGTGTTGTAACTTAGATTTAAATCCTTGGAAATTCTGCAGATGAAGTAGCTCACCCTCCCTCCAAAGACAGCTAATGGATACAGAAAATCATCCAGTTCCTGTTCAAGCATCACAGCTATAAATGAGTGAACACAGTTTTGCCAACACTGGAAAAAGAGGCAGTGGGGGTACTGAGGAGGGAAAGGACTGCAGAGGCCACAGCCCACAAAGATGCTGGAACAAGAGATGGAGAACGAATTTCATTTTTGTTATATAAGCAAGCAAACAGTCTGCAGCTAGGCTGAATTAGCAACTTGTTACAGATTACACAGGTACACAAACAATAGATGTATTTCAGTTGTACCTGGAAATACTGGTGGTGGATAAGGTAATCTCTCAGAGGGCTTTAAGTTTCATAAACACGGAAAACAGATGCAGTCCCAGGCCAAACAATTTATCATTTCAACTAAGCCCCTATTTAATTCCAGATTCCAAATGAAAATGGCTGTAATACCTGATTAAAATATACTGGAAAACAGTACTTTGAAATGTATGGAATTTCACCCATCTTGACAGACTAGCCACAGTGACTTGCAAAAGGAACAAGAACCAATATGCCCTTCCTGACAGCTGATACATAAAAATTTTAACCATTCTTTTTTCTGTAATACATAGTTATTCTACTTAAATGTTTCACACAAAATAGGATTCCAAGCTAACAGTCTTACAAATTATTTAACTATAGTATCTTTAGACAGCAAATCAGCACCATTCCCAGGTCAGCTGTGATTTGCTCCACCACATATATTTGAACAAGTACAAAAACCTAAACCAGATTTCCCTTGAACATACATAAATATACTATTTTTTTTTTAAAGTACACGACACTTGTTACTACCCTTCAACACAGGAAGCATTTTTTTGTTGCCATTTAATTCAAGATATTCCCACATCTTGAGTTAAGCATAGTTCTGGGTTTATCTCTAATGTGGTAGAGATCTCAAGAAGGCAACAAATGGCCAACAAAAACGACCAGAAGTACAAAACCATGTCCATGCAGGCAATGAATAAACAGACTGGGATCTCTCAGCCTAGGAAATACTGAGGACTTTGTAATTAAGAGTGGCGTGGAAAGGATGAATAGGGAACGACAGTTCACTTTGTACACCGTCTCTTCCAATCAACATGTAGGGGTCACCAAGTGAAACTAGGAAAGGGTAAGTAGAGAGCACATACTGTGCCTAATTAAGCTACTAAAAACTTTACTGCAAGATATTGTGAACAGTAAAAAAATATACACAGGTTCAAAAGTAACTGTACAAGTGCAAGGAAATAAAAACCCCGAACATCCATTTCAGTATTGTTAAATGCAGTAAGTTCACTCTCTCTAAACTCCACAAAGCTCAAGTTTCCAACTGCACATTGCAGAGGCTAACGATTATACATTTGCCCTGTTTTTATATTATCTGTTGATGTTGCTACTGCCCACAACCAGAGCCAGAACATTGGGCTAGAAGGACCTCTGTTCTGCTCAGGTGTAGTCATTATAGACTGTTTAAAATATATTGTAGGATTTTATGCAAAAGAGTTCCTGAGTTAATTTGAAAGGAATCAAGCCCAACTGCAAGTTCCCTTTGAAATTTATGGTTTCTTAATGCTTTTTAGCTTCGTTATTCATGATAATAATTTTATTTACTATTATTATTTACTCCATCCTTCACTATCTCTGAAAGTTTTATTGCTTTGTATTAAGCCAATCCACTCACTTCCTTCAGAAATTCTCGTTCAATAACAGAATTATCTGCTAATGTGACAGTTGGTCCACACTGACTAATATGGTCATACATGTGTGGGAATTTCATAAGCAAGGTAAAATACAATTATTTTTTAAGAAGACATGTTGATTTAACATTTGATATTACCATAGCCAGTAGTTGCTTTTCCTGTTTTAAACTGAAAAAGCAGTACCTTTTTATATTTCAATTTTCTGTTTGTTTTTGCATAACTCAGAGGGCTCCTCTTTGTGCCCTTGTCAATCACACATCATTTTCCTTCTTCCACTCAAAGCAAATTTCTGAAGCTACCTCCACACCACAAAACTGAAACTCCACCTACCAGAAAGCATTCCTTTATCCCATGACCCAACATTAAAACTAGGCCTCTCATCAATACCTTTAGAGAGCATGGCTTTTAAAAGTGGAGCCTCAAATCAATATTTAAGAATCTGTTTTACCATCTGCAGTGAGTTGCCGCAGCTTGTAGCAAACCACGAGGGATAGTGCATTAGTGCTGATGGGCAAAGCCAGATCAATAGCTAAAGATCAGTGGGTGGGAGCTTCACTGCAGAGTTGCTTAGATTAATGGAACTTTGCCAGTGAGTTTGTTAATGAAGAGAAATGGTGCTAAAGAGAGCAAGGAAGTGAAAAAAACCCACAAAGGTAATGTAGAAGATCAAGCCACTTTAAACCTCGGTCTCATGAAGACTTATGTGCATGTTTAATGTCACGTGTTGTGAGCAATCTCATGGAGTTAATGGGGCATAAAACTACTACTCCTCTATAGCCAAATTCATGCGTAAGTCTTTCTGATCTTGATATGTAAGATCAGTGATAAGCAAGCTTTTTCTTGCCCAGTGAAACAACATCTTGAAAATCGGTTTCATGAGACATTGAAAAGCAGTATTTGTTGCTATTAAAAAAATAAGCAAGTAAGACAGGAATTTTAATAGACTGAATAATTAAATCAATCTTACTGCAATTATTTGCTTTATATGTGTGTTGTTGGGGGAGAGAGGTTAATGAAACATCTCTTCAATCATAAATCATTTACCATTGCTTCAGGCTTTTCTCCTTCCTTTTACTGTTTGATAGCTGGAAGTGTATCAATCAGGGTTTTTCCTTCCTCTGATTTAACATATCTTGCACAACTGCAGAAAATACTACATAAACATAACTGCATTTCTGTAGAAACATTTTAAAATTTACATTAGCCATGATTCAAATGTCTTTATTATACATTTAACCAAACGGAGCAGCACGGAAGGTTTGGAGCCCATGCTAAAGGCAATCTGTTACCAAATTTCAATGAGATTCCTGCACAAGGAAAGATCTGTTTCAGGATCTAGTTCAGCATGTGTGAAATTCTAGTAACAGATCTCTAGTAAGGGTCATAATTACAAAATTATCAGGATATTTATTTCATTGAGGATATAAAATTAGCAATGCATATATGCCTTTGTAGTGTATGCTTAAAAATAAACCCAGAATCAGGATAAGAAGAACAAGCCTTCCTCAAAGCACAGGGTCAAATAATTTCAGAAGCTCAGATAAGTTTCGCTCCTGTCACATGAAACCTTGCAGATTCTGCCTCAAGTGGACATCACTTTGACAGTAGCCTCTCCATGCACAAAGGGAGAATGGTGACTGTCTCTCTCTCAGGTGATAATTTGACATGAGACCAGATGCAGAAATAAAAAGCGTATTTTAGACGTAAAGCTCATATAGAAGAGAAACAAGTTGTCTCTTTTTCAGTCAGACAATAAGCATCATTCATTTGGAAAGGTCAATATTAATTAGCAAATCTAGCAGGGATAGTCTGTCACAGGCTTTTTTGTGCATCTGGTTGTTCTCTGTTGCAAATGAAAGATAATCCATATTCAGTCAGAGGTCTGAAATCTGTCTTTTCCCCGAAATTCCAACCTGCTTTAAACTGGTAAATGTAACTAATTTAATTTTAAAAATTCAACACGTTCAAGTAGATTATCCTTGATTTCTGTCTCGGCTGCTTCCACAGTTCTGAATTCTTTAAAATGAAAGGTAATCTAAAAAAAGCCCAGCAGATAACTCAATTGAGTTACATGCCAGACTGACTGGACAGTGGCATTTATCCTCGGGGAAGGGCTGGCATTTCTTTCATGCCTGGATTTCAAATAAAAACATGGAAAAGGACCCTCATTGAAAATCCACTACCATCATCTTTGGGTGGCACCTCTGAGTCACAAACAAACCCATAGTTCACTCTGCATTGCCCTGAAGACCATTTCATACTTTTAAGACACTGACTGCCCAACCCATGGAATGGGGATGCACCAGGTGAGATCTCTGCTCCTTTCAGGGAGAGTCCAGAGGAGATGGCTGTTAGGATTGCCTGTCACCTATAAATGTTTCTTTGGTCAAAGGGAGGGGGGCTCTAAATGGCTCCTTTTACAGATCCAGATGTCAGGACCTTTGAAGGAGAGAAAGCACAAACTGATGGTGACACAGGCTAATGATGTATAACCCCAAAGTTTGTATTTTAAAGATCACCATGACACACAGAGCAATAAACTTGAAACTGCAGCTCCTCTTTCCTTGAAATATTTTTTTGTAAATTTTGCACATGGGTAATGGATAATTAGAAATAGGGTTTTATTCTACAAATATATATTAAGAAATGAATACTGAAAAACCCTTAAAGCAACATTGAGCATTTAAACAGATTACTACTTCTGAAGTATGCAATGACTTTAAGATATTAAGGCTATTACACTGAATATCAATAGGAGTTATACTCTTGAGTGACTTAAATTTCCATGTTGCATAACTACACCGTTTATATTTACCACTTAATAATGATTTGAATAATTCTGATGAACGACTGAAAAAGCTCTTCATTTTTTTCTGACTTCACATGCTCAAGCTCAGTTTTCTTTAGCTAATTGCTTTCTTATATGACTTGCTGAAACAGCCATATGCACCCATCTAGCCTACAAGCTGTTTGGAAAAATGATATTAACTCCATACACATTTATAAGGAGCTCTGAACATAGTACTAGCAAGAAAAAATCAAAACCAAATTAGCAACTATTTCTTAATTGAACAATTGCATATTATACTGCTTTAAGTGTATTTTTAGTCCAGATGCTCTCCCTGTAACAGTATCCTTAAGCTTGTCTTCGTTGTCACCTGAATCCCTTGCATAAGAATTTATGAAATTTGAGGTGGGGATTAATTCTTTTATTTTCCATGTTCCCAGCTGACCGCTCTAATAATGATACTTTTGCTGCTGCCACAGATTTCCATATACTGCCTTTTTTCTACACTGTATTGCCATGCATGTTGCCTGAATAACATCTTAAAGGTGATCTTTGGGTGTTCCAGTAAGTACACTATTTAGGTGGAAAGTTCCATACTATTTAAATTAATTCCCTGTTTCCTGCTGCTTGAGTCTGACTTTCATATCTGTTTTTAAATCTTTAGCTATAATGCCATGGACTGCAAGAACACTTTCTTCCTTATTCCCACCCCTCTAATATTCTAAATAAGCAGGGACATTCACCCCTTTTGGTAACTCCTCTCCAGAACATTTTTGATGGCATCCTCTCCCACTACTTGCAAAGTCTGATAGTAACACAGAACAGTATTATGTATGTACCTGCCCTATGGTAACAGATTGGGCTTTCCCTGATAAATATTTGCAATGGCCACACAAGACTTTCTTCTGATTCTTGCCGAGCATTGCATGATCTATTTCAGAGCTCTTATAACAAGCAGTTTATGGTAGTCTATTAAAAAACACAACACATTTTATCACACCTTATCAGTATCTCAATGACCATTTAAAATTCAGTTACTGACCTGATACTCTTTCAAGGGTTTATGGATAGTTTAGGTGGTCTGATATAATTTTTCTAAGGGATGGTGACCCTATTAGAACTCATAACACGAATTGGCTGCCCGCTAATAAATCTCAGCATAAGCATCAAGGATGAGGACATAAAGAGGAAGTCTTGTCTCATCCATGTCGAAGTGATGAGGATTTATAAGCAAAATCTTCTAGGGCTGCTGTCACTAATGCCAAAAAGAGAGATTTTGCCACTGAGTTTAACAAACCAAAAATCTTCAAGACACTGTAATTTATTAACATCCTGTGTCAGTTGACTTACACTACAGTTATTAGTATATAATTTATTTTTACAGTATGGCACAGTAATTATTCATTGCACTCTCTAAACTTGTACAAATGGAAGGGCCCTTCCCACAAAGGATGCAATGGACTTTATCACAGCTACAGAGATTTGAATAAAAAAGTGCAAAAGGAATAAACTCGTAAGTTCACAACATATGCTCATCATTCAGGTATTTTTCTAAGTTTTATATTGGATCTTCTATCCCTAAAACTATGTACATCCATTAAAATCTTGGAACAGCCTCTGAAATGTAACACATAGTGACACTAGACCGAGCTGAGAAAATAGGAATGCAGGGCAGAACAGGAGGGTTTACTGTGACTCCAGCTGTAGTGTTTGGTTAAGAAGTGAAGTCAGTTATGGGGAATGACTGAAAGACAAGTTGAGCTACGAGAGCTGTGTGCTGATCATGTACATGCACCATATGTAAATTTAGCAATTGTAAAGAGGAATCAGGCGCACGGTGAAGGTACCTGAGAGACAATCCTACAAATAACTTGATTTTGCAGACTGATTGGTTTTTATGATATATCCTTTTAGGCTACTGTGGGATTTATATAAAAATTGCTTGCCCCGGAGAGCTATTCTCAAACTCTCCAGTCAGCAGCACATGGGCCTATTCCTCTTAACACTTTGAAAGTTCT
>WEIV01021694.1:127799-147248 GCA_013390005.1 Calyptomena viridis | reverse complement strand
CCGGATGTTTTCGCTGTTGAATGATGATTCTACAAGAGGCATATCTTAAGGACAGCACTGAATAGAGTTCAGCTTCTGAATCTCTGTATTTCAGACCTGTTGTCCAAGAGTCAAGCGTTTCTGGAATGAATTGTCAATAGGTTAATGGATTTGGCCTTTTCTTCAAACTCCAGTGTTTTACCTTAGGCAAAGAGATGACCCGGTATTTATATTCTAAGTACTCCTAATAACCACAGTGTCAACGCCCACTGCTCCACTAACAGCAAGTGCTGCATGGGTTTTATTAAAAGCCCAGAGAGGTGCAATTGCATTTTCTGTACCACTTGACTCTTCTCAACCACAAAAGCAGAAACTGCTGCATAAATGTGTCCTCCTTCCAGCTGAATGTAGTATCTGTTAATGCAAGGTATTGATCCATACCTGAAAATTACTTAGCAGGACAATGTCAGCCCAATTCCATTTTTAATTCCATGGTCACTATAACAATGATTCTACTGAGAAGTGGAAAGATTTTGATTCTTTAGACATTATACTGGAGTTGGGAACTCTGGCAACAGTCTCACATTGGTGGTGATTTGCTGAACATACCAATTTAAATAGCTTGATTTTGATTTGCAATAAAATGACTTCATCAAAGGCGTTTACACAGTGCCATTTTGATAATACAAAGGCTTCTGTATTTTTCTTCTTATCAGGATTATAAGATACTAAAAAAGTAAAACCCAATACATGGCCTGTTAGCTCTATGTGGAAGGCCAAACCACAGACAATTAGGTTAGGTGCTCTGCAAACAAAAAGTAAAAGGATTGCTCATGACAGAAAGAACATGTACAAAATGCATGCAAAGAAGAGATAAGTAATGTTAACACAGTTCCGTGGACTTCAGAGGTTTCTTAAGTCAAGAATTACAGCCTAAACTGGCTGAAAAAGAGCTGTTAATGGAAGTAAAGATGTGATCATAGTTAAGAGGCTGCAGTAGCAATAAAATTTCCAGCTAGTCAGGTAGGAACCAAGATGTTAACTGGCTTCCCTGGCAGCTGAAAGAAAACCAGAGTCCCTCAGGATGAAGGGACAAGAGTTGTTCAAGGCCAAATAGGAAGTCAGGAACAGAATCTAAATATCAAACTTCTGAATCAAACCTGCAACTCCTGGACTTTCCATCTCAAGTTTCACTTGCAATTGGAGATACGTGACAATAAACTAAAAGCAGTATTAGAAACATTTTCCATTTTCCAAGTTTAAAGCAAAGGAGAGTCAGTATCAGTGTTAATGTTTTACAGAGAATGAAACTGAGGCATGAAGAGGCAAAGGCTTAGCAAAGGTCAGCAACAGCAATAGCTCTGCATTCTGATCTAGTGGTCTCTCTCTTCCCTATCTGCAGTAGTCCAGCCATGTGAGTATTCACTCAGTTCTCTTTTTGATTAGTTGGTTATGAGAGGTTATTATTGTTCTCATTATCACGTTTGTTTACTGGAACACTCCCCCAGAAAGCAAAATAGTCTAAAGACTCATTCTGAATTTAAGAGATCTTATTCTGATCTCTGGAACATCAAAACTACTTTGCATTCCTATTATCTTAGTAGAATAAAAGGCCAAAGCAGCAAAACAGCCCCTAATCTCCATGCATAAATAATACCTGAAAAAAGAATCAACATATTTTAAATGTCCTTAGTCAAACTGTAGGAAATTGCTTTTCATGCCATACATTCAGTAAACATCACAGATTTTGCTGTATGGAAGTTAAAGAAAAGTCTAGTATGTAACAGAAATTGCCTATGGACTAGCTGCAAGATTTGAATAAGTGTTGAAAGCAGAGAATTTTAGACCAGCACTGCTAGGAAAGAGAGCATTTAAAATGGTGCAAGTGACATTCAAGCTTTGCCATAGACAGGCCTGTTCATACACACTGCAACCAGCGATTTACTTAGAGAATAATGAATTTAGAATTTGATACCAGAAAATTGTAATTTATTTAGGAATGGAATTTTTGACTTATTTTTTTAACAGAATGCCTGCATTTACATCTATAGACACAGTCACATGCTTGCTTTAGCAAACACCATATGCAGATTCAAATATTCAAGAGCAAAGAAATTACTATCTGCATATACACAGCTGAAAGAAAAATTAAATGGATGAATCAACAGAGGAGGACCTGCCTTCGTAAATGCACATCTGCATTTCTCTGTGTAAGGTACTCAATCACTGAGAGGTTGCAAAGTCATATTTAGTTAATGTATTTGCATATGAATTGATTATGATTTGTCTGAAACTGTTGTGGGACACTTAATGTTACATTTGGAACACAAGTACCAGAAAAGCCCCAAGTACATATAATTATTAATGGAAGCACCCTACTAAGTCCCCCAGCTCAGCTTCTCTTAGGCAATACTGTTCTACATAGGATGGTAAGTGCCACCAAGTACTACATACTAGCAAGGGGTCCAAGAAAAGAGCACGACTTCAACATTAATTAGGCAAGGACAATTTATAAATGAAAGCAATATAATCTCATCATTCACAAACTTGCTTTCCTGGAGTCCATTAGATGTTTAACAGAAAACTGAAAGGGATCTACTTAGTTTGATGAATAGAGTCCCTGTTAGTACTGAGAAATATAACATATATGATTTACCAAAATCTGTCTTGAAAATAGCCAGGGATTGTTTCCCATGTAACTTGGAAATATGAGATACAATGTGCTAACAGGTAATCCCATCAAGAAACTTCTTTTTTGGTAATTACTAAAATCCCATGCAGCAGAGAAAGATCTGTCTCTTAAAAAGCAGGCACAGAATTTCCAGGTGGTGGGTATAGACTCTTCAGAGCATTTTGGTGGGGCTTTTTCTGTCCCAATATGCAACTTTTCCTTTCACATATCTTTCAGAAAACCCCACTACAGCAATATTTGTACCCCAGTAGAGCAGTGTAATTCCATATTTTAACCGACATTGCAATTCAAGTCACAAAGGATGCATTTTTTGCAAAATTTAGCTAGCTAGAAGTGTCTTCTAGAACATAAAGCTCTCTCCTTCCCTGTATACTTGTTACGGGAGTAGTGAAATAAAACTATCTTCAAAAATAGGCAGATACCTCTGCGACTTTAAAAATACTAAAAAAAGCTTACATTCAAATAGTTTATATTATATTACATAAGACACCTCATTAAAACCCTAGGGTAGGACTTATTATCTAGTTGTTTACTTTCAAATAAATAATTCACACAAACACCCATCAACTTGGTCTCTAGACACTGCAGAGAAACACAGATTCTGGGAGCTTGAAACACCAAGATTATTCCCCAGTGCAAAGGGGGTTAAATATTCACACCCTTCTGCCTGTTTGTTTGCCTGGTGTGCTTTCAGAACACTGACTCCAAGTAAGTCACAGAACTTGAAGTCAGTAGGAAAACAGTAATTTTAGACTTGTTCTTAACTCTGGTGGTGTAACTTTGTCCAAGTTAATATGGCCTTTATTTACAGAGTATTTCTATTCCAAAGGTCCAAAAAGTGATCTCCCTAACTATTGCAACTTTGGATGCAGTGAACATAAAGGAACTACTGAAGTGCAGTCTTTACCAGTGTCTGTTATGACATCAGAAAAGAAAGCAATGTCTGCATTAATGAGAAGTGCCCTGGCTACTTCAAAAGTGAGAAGAGATTCCAAGGGTTCAGGTTTTGATGACTCACACAGAAGTACAGACTTCAAGTTTTGCAATACCTGAGATGACCATGTGAGTGTTTTTATGACATCTCTGTTTTTATATGGAATACTCTTCAAGCTAGAGATTTTTTAGCTTATGAGCAGAGCAAGTTATAATTTTTTCTTCTTTATGTTAATACTCTGCAAAAGATTGTGCTTTGCAAGGTTAATTTCAAGTCCAAACTCACAAGGGAACAAGAATAATTAGACTCATTTAAGAGAATTCTTCCCTCTGGCTGAGCCGATTAAATTATTTATACAGTATCTTTTTGTATAATTGTACCTAGAACTGTGTAAATGGTTTTTTTGTCTAACTTTCAATAAATTCATAATACATGTTTTTCAAGCTGGATACACTGCCTGCACCTGTGACAACAGAGAATGACTCATTTTCAAAATGCTTCAATGAGAAATTAATCCAGAGGGAAACAGAAGCATGCTATTTAAAAGCTTCCACAATGACACTATACTGATTAAAACTCATCAACTGAAGAAATAAAATTAGTAAGACAATAAATCTTGGACTGAATCCTGTTACACATTTCCACAGGAATAACTTCATTGACTGCAGTCACATTACACTAAAATATGAGGGCTACTTAGATCAGTATCAGTTCCATGATGTGACCCTTTATCTGTAATTTAATATTCCTTGCCATAGTTCCCAAGTCCCTCTCTGCTAAGGATCTCAGATTCTGGATTAAACCTGAAAATTCTAATGGAATAAACCACTAGGGTAAAAAACGAAATCTGGTGGTTGACACTAACATTCATTTCAGCTCTACTAAGTGCTCTTTCTCTCTTCAATAGCAATAAACTTGAGAAAGCTTTGAAATAATGGTATTTTAAAGGGCAATCCTATTACAAAATAGTGATTTGTTTGCTATAGTCCCAATTATATTGGAAAGCAATTGCTCTATGGAGATCTGTGAAAAGACATCTTTGCACCTATTGTAAAATACCAAGTATCTTCTATAGTTGCATTGCCTGGATCACTCTACAAACACATGAATTCAATGAAATCCCAGTTGTGTTCTTTAATGTACTATTAAAGAATGCTGAAATGGTTTTTAGATTCAAGATTTCACACTTTTCTTTATAATTTGCTGCAACTCCAGTCAACTTTCTTTTTCCTTTTTGCAATTCACTACACATTTTTAAAAAGCAAGAGAATTCTAATGCCTCTGGCTATGTTTTTCCTTACCTCTGCAGAAATGAAATAATAGGTAAGGGTCTCTATTTGGGGACAACTACATTAGAGAAGACAGAGGGCTAGATAAAGAAATCCATTAAAAGAATAACGTAATCACATATTCATTCAAGTTGCGTATGGACAGGAGTGATAAGTAAGAAAATTATGTATTCTGATTCACAAATTAATAATTTTATTAAACAATAAATCTGCGGTACAGTAATTATCCCAAGGCTATAGCTATGCTCAAATCACCTTGAATTAACTTCTTGAAAAGCAACCCCAGAAAAGGAAGAGACTGGTCATTGCCAAGAATGCAAAGGCCTCAGCTGTAATTAGTTTTTCACAGCCAGACTCAAATCTTCCAATTTATACATTTTGGAGGATGGCTAGATAGGGAATATTTCCATAGCACTATCCCATGCCCTGACTACACTGATATCATATACTCCAGCCATGCACTGTCTGCTTTTGTTGCAATGTACATTTCAGCTGTAAGTCAGGAGGGTCTCAGACAGGGATTCAATGCTAAAATACTGCTGATATTCCTCCTTTGGCTGTAAGTCAATGCTGTCATCCAGTTCTCTCTGACTGGCTGACCAAATTCCTGAGACAGGAGTCAACTTAAGGTGATAAGAATAGTTAAACAAAGTGTTTCTGACAAGGACCATAAAGTGTCCTCTGGCAAGAAGCAAAACCAAACAGAAGAACTGAAAGACCACTTTTGCAAATTTATTCATGCTTTTCAGAGCTCCCTAAATCTGGACTTCTGGCTGCTTTGCAATCTCCTAAAAGATACTGAGACTTCTCTGTATTTCTCGAAAACAAATAATCTGTATGGTCTTGAGAGTCCCCACTTACACAGTCTTACTACTGTAATTATTATCTCTCATTTGATTACACAGCGAGTTATAAAGACTGCAATTTGCACAAGATAACATATAAACATACAACTGGAAAGCTTAAAAGCTGTACTCAATTAAGATATTCTACAACAGATGCTGACTACATGAGAAATAATATTTAACTGAACTGGATGTAGTTTTACCTCAACAGAAGCAGAGGAACCAATTCAGTGCCTGTTGTAAAAGCTAACAAGCATCAATGTTAGTGTCTACAAGACAAAAACATTTAAGTGATCCTAGAAATGCAGTTCTCTCTTGGTACTTTGCACTTGGGACACAGAGACTTCTTCTCACAAATGAGTCTGTTGAGAGTTCATGAAAGGCTCCATTTACTATTGGGATTCTACACGGTTCAGAGAAGATGACAACCTACAGTTACACATATTTACCTATTTACTAATTCTATCCCTCAATTGACACCAAAAACATTTCTTATGTGATTTTAATAAAAGAATCCCTACTACATTCTTCCTAACAGGCAGCTAAAAACACACATCAAGAACTCATCTAGAGGGACCTGGACAAGCTCAAGAAGCGGGCCCAAGGGAATCTCATGAGTTTTAATAATACCAAGTGAAAGGTGATGCATCTTGGTTGGGGTAGCTCCCAGCATCAATACTGGCTGGGGACGAACAGATCAAGAGCAGCCCTGCCAAGGCTGGTGGATGAGAGGCTGCACACAACCCAGCAATGTGCACTTGCAGCCCAGAAAGCCAAACATGTCCTGGGCTGCACCCAAAGCAGCATGAGCAGCAGGTCAAGGGAGGTTATTCTGCCTCTCTACTTCTCTCTGGTGAGACCCCACCTGGAGCACTGTGTCCAGCTTTGGCGTGTGCAGCACAGGAAGGACATGGACCTGTTGGAGCAAGCCAAGATAATCAGAGGGATGGAGCACCTTTACTATGAGAAAAGGCTGAGAGAATTGGGATTTTTCAGCCTGGAAAAGAGAAGCCCTCAGGGTGACCTAACTGCAGCCTTCCAGTACCTGAAGGGAGCTGACAAGAGAGATGAAGAGGGACTTTTGACAAGGGCATGTAGCAACAGGACAAGGTTTCAAACTGAAAGAGAGCAGGTTTAGGTCAGGTATTTGGAAAAAAATTCTTTACTGTGAGGGTGATGAGCCACTGGAACAAGTTGCTCAAAGAAGCTGTGGATACCCCATCCCTGGATGTGCTCAAGGCCCGGCTGGATGGAGCTCTGAGCAACCTGGTCTGGGTGAAAGGTGTTCCTGCCCATGGTGGGGGGCATGGAACTAGATGACCTTTAAGGTTCCTGTCAATCCAGGCCATTCTATGATTCTAGGAGTTTCCCAGCTACCACATTTCTAAAATCCTTCTTCTGATGGTCATAGAACTATAGGATGGTTTGAGTTGGAAGGATCACGAGTTACTCTGTTTAAAGCCTAAAATTCTTTACTTCAGGCCACATTTTACTACAGTGATTACAAAGAACAGGTGCCTGATGCATTAATTACACACTCTCAGAGCCAGCACTTTCCCCAGTCTAGCAAGTAAGAATCGTTTCCTCCTTTTATAGTCTTATTATCTATTATTAAGTAGGATGGACTCCTCCAGCATGTAAAACAATCTAAAGAAAAATCAGGCTTTATTTGATCATTGATACATAGTCATGCTGCTTATCAGTGCAATTGAAATAATGATTGGGTTTTATTCTGTTAAGAGCCGTCTTTCTTCACTTTAGTGTATATTAAAATATCCTTTTCCAGTGCATATGCAATTTTAACATTGGAAGTCTGCCAAACTTTATTTGTACACGTGGAAAAGGTGAGGCATGAAGTTAATATTTTAGCTTAAGTAAGTGATCACAGTACTTTGTTCAAACCATCACAGTTTGAGGCTTAATGTTACAAACATCATATAAAGTAAATGCAAATTGATGCATTAAAAAAATATAAAAGAGACCAAAATGCATTTCATTGTATATTTTTTCTCTCCAAAAATGCTGATTAAATTTAATCTGACTCTTGTGTTTGCTAAGAAAGATTCAGTCCTCCCCCTAGTTTTTTGATCTCATCCGAGGATGATGCATAAATGCAATATTTGGAAATTCAAGCTATACCTGACTACAAATCTGTGTCTTGATTTCCAGTGGGGTTTATTTTGGGTACCATTATTTGTTAACTTCTCAGCATAACAAGGAAGTCCTCCCCAAAATTTAAGAAAACACAAAGTACTTTTTACTTTCATGCAAGCGATGATATATTTCTGAATAAGCCTACCAAAAAGAAAATACAAGACTACCAGAATTTGTGCAATTCAGTACTTTATACAATGTATACATACTTCACCTTGACAGTAGCAAAATATCCTTCATTTTTCTTCAATAACTACTGTAGTCAGATCAAATAGTATAGTCATATTTGCTTTCTCAAGTCCACAATACTAACTGAAAAAGCCCAAAATACTGTATGGAAGAGCTTTAAGTCAGTATGGAAAACACGTGAAAACTCTAGACAGATACAAAAGACATTTCAGGCCTTCCTACAAATCACAACTTCATTCTCTAGTTTTCTGAAAAAGATCCCACAAAAAGACAATATGAATTCCTAATACTTTCTGCTTACTTAATGCAAAGAATCTTTCCACAAATCAGGAACTGTTTTTTCATGATTTCAAGAATTATTTTAAGTACCCTTAAGCACCATCATATTTATAAAACAGTGCTAAGACTGACTAATCTCAAAATTCTATTACAATTATCTTGAAATACTTTTATTGCAAAGTACTTAATTGTGTCACGACCAGTTTACAATAGATCAACAGATAAGGAATGGCAATGCAGCAAAGAATCTAACAGTTAAGTATTAATACTTGGTGCAAACTTCATATAATCACAAGTTTCATGCAACAGAACTTCATGTTTTTATTTTTTTATTCTATTTGCTCTACATACTGTTTTTCTCCTTGGCTTTGCAAGATGGAGCACTGGAGCCCTCAGTAAGCATTTCCAGTAGTTTACCTCAGAGTATAATTCAACATTTACCCAAATGCACATAAAACCTTAAGTTGACAGTACTCAGGTGTGAGTTAGATGTCAAAATCTTCAGTTTTGCTACTGCCAACTCTTATTTTTACTAGAAGGCCACTATACTACTGCTAAAAAAAAATTGGAGTCTGAAGAGTCGATCACATCAACCCAAAATCTGATCAGCTCATTGAAAAAACTTTTTCCCCTCAGTTGTTCCTGTAGGAGTGCTTTAATTAAAGGGCAAAATAATAATTTCTCAATAATCAGACTAGAAGAACTCGCCAAACCATGAGACCAGTGTACATAGTACCCCTAAAATCCATTACTTCTCACTTACAGACCTGATTTTAGCTTTGCAGACATCTTCATTCTCCTTTAAGGAGAGAGAGAGGGACGGAGTAAGGGAGGGAGAGGGAAAGAGGGGAAAGAGGAAAGAGAGAGAACGTATGTGGGAGAAGGAGAGACTCTAGAAAGTAAAGAATAAAGGAGGAACAAAAATTTGAGGAAAAGCTACTCAAATCTTGCTAGTAGTAACTCAGCTGGAAAATTACTCCATGATATAACATACACCTTTTAAATACGTGATACAGATTGACAGACTCTTCTTGATAGAATAGGAAGTGCTAACATATATTACACAGAGCTCTCAAAAGAGAAAGACTGTCATCCCCCAAACAGAAAGTGTAGAAAAAGTGCTGTGGGTGCAGGTGGCAGCAGGTTCTCACACAGTACAGACATAATTTTGAGAGCACAGAAAATGCATCCTTGTGCACACAGCTTATGCACAGTCATCCTGGCTGAGGCATTTTTATAGAAACAGCCTTATCTCACTTAAGGGTACAAACTTGCTCCACAAATGCCAAGGGAATACTGCAGATCTGCTTTCAGTTTAGCATTCAAATACCCAGCACTGGGCAGGTAACAGGGATTTTGTAAGGCTGATTATCTTCCTCAGCCTCAGGGCTGCTCCCAGATCTCTATATATGCACTACAGTAAGGTGCACAGTGGGCTGCCACAGACTTGGTTTCTATTGATGTACCATGTTATTTTGTTTTTTCTACTTCTTCTCCTGTTGTTGTTTACTTCTTAAGTAAATTCATTTTCCCAAGATGTGGTGCTTAACAATCTGACTACCCATGATATGCTTCAAATACCAGAATACATTAGACTGTAAGAAGGCCCTATGGTGATTTGCTAATTAGCTTAACTCTTTGGGGACACAGAAGAAGGAATTTTTTATTAAAACGGGATAACCCTGGACTATATTGATCTGACTGAGAAATGAGTATTTTAGTCAAGATGAGTCTCAAGATGAGCACATGCTGGAAATGGCAATGTTGTTTCCATAGCAATGCCATGACAGCCTCTAGAGTGAAATAGTGTGCTACCAGGAAATGAAGGGAGTTCAAGTGCTGTGAGCTACATAGTTCTGTGAGTAATCCAAATACATTCTCATAAAGGATATTTAGTGCAGCTAGATAGCCCAAAGATTGCTGCTGATGGCAAGAAAGCCTTATCAGTATGCTCCTGGCAGTCCTTTTTTCTCATTCACTACACCCAAGATGACTTATCTAACGGCTCAAGCTCTGGACAACACTGCAAAGCCATTTCAGACCAAACACTAACAAATATAGCAACCTTTACCTTACTTCTTTTCCAGTGCAGAATATCATCTATAATTAAGGACACTCTCACTCTTCATATCACAGCCAAACACATTAAACCTTTTGCTGAAGAAAATCCTAATAGGTGCAATTATTTACCAGCTGACCTGTTCCTTTTCCTTTTCTCTCACATCCTCCTCTCCCTCCTGCCTGCTCCTGCCCAAACAATACCGAGCAAATCTGCTTGCAAGTGGGAAGCAATATGCAGAAGTCTTGCATATTCCTCATTAAAATTTACACAGGCACAGCATAGATTCAGTTGTCTGCTTTTTACCCCAGTTAGTGTTTATGCTAATACAAAAACAAACCAGAAAAGCACTAATTGTATTTTATTTGCCTAAGGCTTTACCTAAGGCAAATATTCTGGTCAAATTCTTCAAAGCTGATTTAAAATATTTTCCAAAGACAACTGAAAGAGAATTCACTTAAGATCTCAATTGCTCTGTCTTTTCAAAGAAATGAACAACTTTCAGTGATTTGTAAAACTGCTAAAATAACAACTGTTCTCAAATAATTATACAAGATAAAGGACTTTACCTGTAAAACACCCTAGCACACTGCTGCTAATTCAGTCTTTCGCCAGCATTTCCCATGCAATTTGTAAAGACGTTCAGATATGAGCTGAATGTCCAGAAACTCTACCACTGTATTTGTTGTTTGTGTCATTGTCACAACCAGCCTCTTGGGTAAACAGATTGTAGGTCATTATATGTAGCAGTGCTGCCTCTGAGGGAAAATAGAAAGTAAAATACACATCCCTGCCAGATCCTTTATTAACAAATGCCACTTAAAAAAAAAAATGTTTACTATTTACTGTTTCAAACATGTATTTCAAAGAATCAAGCCTTGAATGTAAAACAGCAAGATGCTGCATTTCCCTTTTACATCTAGTAAAAAGATGTGAAGCAAGCAATTTTAAAACTGCAGCAGTCTCCTCCTGCCTGTCCCTCTAAATGTGTAACAGAAGGCACCAAGCCCGAGAACAATCATTTATAATTTAAACTGTTTGCTTGGCAGAGTATTTTCACCTTAATATGTCTAGTCCTAATTGCAACTGGCACACACAATGTTTTTACCAGAAACTCATCTACTTCTAGGAGACTCTTATGTAACTTGGTTTTCTGTAGGACAGAAATGCAGTTTCAGGGACAGATATTGTTATCCAGGGGAAAACATGTTCCTGCAATTTTACAAGGACTTAGAGGGCTCTATATGGACAGAAAGACAGCTGTGAAAAGACTGATGCAACTTTAACTAACTCATCCCCTTCTTGCAGTTATCATTGTCTACCAGTTCATTTCCCAATGTAACTAATATTCTGTAACTATCTCACCTTCTCTTGGAACATTTATGTCAACTTTTCTGTTTGTCAAAGAATTCAGTAAAAGTATGATTCATTCAGCCCGACAAACTGAGTACAGACAGAAACAGAACTGGATACAGTCTAACTCAGTCTGTGCTCCATGATGGTATCCAGACACAAAAGCCAATCTGCTGCCACCATGTCCAGCTTAGAGAGAATATTCTGCCCCTAGCATCTCTTTACCTACTGTTCTATCACTGCCTAAACTCTCTCATCACAGTCCTCACACGTGTTCATTCAAGCATATCTAAAAGAAGCAGCAATATCTGCATCCGATCCTAGACAGAAATCCAGTTATCCCAAAGTCATCCACATAAGTATCCCAAAGCCACTGTATCAGATACAGCAAAAGTTTCCTATCACAAAATTCAGAAACACATTCTTAATTTCCCTCTCATCATCACTCTTAAGAACATACTCAGAAACTGACTGTTACAATGAATTGTATCATGTTTTGAAAGTTAAATCAATGAATCATATCAGTAAATATTCAACAACAGGAGTGTGCTAATGCTTGAAACAAAGTCCGTGCAGCTGTCACCAAATGTGGCAGTTGAACACACAGGACTAGAAGCCATAACATCATAAACAGTTATTTAATCTCAAATAATTTTGCTATCCGTGCTGTTCCAGACTTAGTCTGTTTTCCAGCTCTTTTCTAGGATATTGACAGAATTTGAAATATCATGGCAACCATGTGCTTCTGAAGCTTGCATAGAAGTGTTTTCATACAAAGGGCAAACAAAATGTTGTTAATCAGGGCTCTGAAATTTAGTTTCCGTAAACAATTTAACTTTTCTGCCTCAGTTTCCTCATACACAAAATAACAGACAAACGGATCTATCTACCAGCCTCTTCATCTTTTGTAAGGATAAACTGATAAATAAATATAAAGGACATGAAGATAAAAAGCTTTGCATAAATGCTAAGACTTATTTTACACAAGACTTCTGATTGTATCAATACCCCATAGAAAGTCTCTGATTTTCAAGGATCTACACACATTTGGCATTTAAAAATTCATTTACGGCTGATATTTCTGTCAGTAGGCTCTTACTGTGGGAAATGACAACAAAAACTCATGTTGTCCTCATGAACTATAATAACAACTATTTACTTCCTTTTTTTTAAACTTTTCAAAAACATTTGTCTTGGCAATCCAGTTTATAAGACAGCTTTTAACACCATAAAAGGAACTGCCAAAAGCAAAGCCTTATCTTGCATAAGCATTCTGGAATGGGATCTGGTGATCATACACAGGCATACAGAGACTGTTGTGCCTGGTCTGCCCCACTGCTCTGCCTTAGAAGAAACAGGACACACAGCAGAGGAGAATACACAGTAATCATGTGTAAAAGTGTCCAGGACAGAGACAAGACTGGAGGGTGAAGGTACTGTGAGGAAGACACTGTCAGAAGCTACACTGCAACTCCACACAGGGATGCTGGCAAATGATTTTCCCACTCTGTTCTCTTATACTAAAGAATGGAAGTACAGTTGCCTGGATATTGAGGCAGACATAGCTGGACTTTGAAAAACAACAATCGCATTAAAGAAGACACTCTTTCACTTGCTTAATCTAGACAGGTGAAAGAGAAAAACAGTATGAGTTCAGAAAGAAATTGAGGAGATATTCACTACAATCCCCAGGGTAGAGTCACCTGTCACTTGATACTACAAAGGTTGTTTTTTAGGGACATTATGAGTTGTTTAATTTAAAGAACACATTTCCTATGGCATTAACAAAGCATGGGTTAAGTTTCACAGATGACCTGGCCCACAAAGGAAGATATACAAACAATCAAAACAGACAGGGAGAACACCCCATCACATTGGTGCTTTCTTTTAGGAAAGAAAAACCAGCAGGACAAGTACACTTTGACATCTAATAATCCCTCATATAAATCCACAGATAAATATTCTTCTAACTCCTTTTGATACACTTAAAAAGAAATCAACAAAGGAATACAACATTCTGAGCTGGACCTATAATCTACTTCTCTTCTTATTGGTCTGTTTATGTTCTGCAAAACATGTTAAATCACTTTTATTGGCTACATTTTCTTTTGCTCCCTTCTCCAAGACACCTTGTTGCAGTGCAAGGGGCAGCCTCACAGATGGCTGGAGTGATTCCACAACATGGCTTTCAGGATAATGCCAGCACGTGATGCAGCAATGACTGTGTTAATCTCCAACCCAACTCACACAAAGCAGCGGAGCCTTACCCCCAAACTGTGCACATCTCAGGCTTCTGGGAAGAAGGATAATGGAGAATTGGGGCCAGGGGCAGGGTAAAGACTGACCTTGCAGCAAAACAAGGTGGAGTAGCTCAGTGTGAAATGCCTTCAGGAAACAATAATACAGAGTATTCTAGTCAGTATTCTATTCAGCTGGCACAAGTTTCCTATTTACTTGCTTTAACCAACTCCAAGACTGTTATTTAAAAAAAAAATTCCCCGATTTTTGTAACCTCTTAGCTGTCTCTTACAATATCTGAGCATTTTCTGTTACAAATACTGCAAGCATTCTGATAAGTAAAGGCATATTTTGAAAACTGCAGAAAAATATTTTAAAACAGCTCTCTTAAGCCCTACTAATAACATCAACACTGGACAAGGAATCACAATAAAGGATACTGAAGCTCCTATCTGTGATGGCTAAATGCCAGAGGTTAATCCTGAGATCATCCGCTGACATGTATGTCTCACAGTCACTGTTGACGGATATTGAGTTGACATGATAGGTGTGACCATTAGCAAAGATTCTCCGGGGAGTGACTTCGACCATCAAATCCATTGGTTTCAATACAGGCACCTGCCAAAAAAACCCAAAACGTAAACCAGAAAGGGAGTAAGATTTTAAATAATGTTTTGCTAGGATGATGAGAATTTCAGTGGAGAGCAAGCTTTCAAAGACACTATAAAAGATATTATAAAATTTCTTGACAGTGTGCATAAGCTGAATTTCCCCCCGGATGAATTGCTAGGCAAGGCTTTCCTTGCCAAGGAAGAGAGACAAGAGAGACAGGCAGAGCCTGGACTGTGGGAAGGGAAGGATAGCTGCCACAGAACAGGCAAGTCCTCTAGAAAGAGCAACTGTCTCACATACACAGGAGGCTCCAGCAAGTAATGAAATACTAGTATTTTGCTTTTGCTAAAGAGTTTTCCATTAGTCAAATCACTTAACAGTATTTGCTTTGCTACTTGATGTCTCTCTTTCAGAAAAGTCAAGCGGTGAAAAGGCTTTAACCTCAGCAAAACACAATAAACAAACCCTTGGAAAACAAAGCCAGCATGTGTATTGTCATACTGTACATAACATGTACCCCTGAAAAGCCAATACCACAGATTATCACTTGTCAATGTGCCCTCATTATTTCCCTGTGTGTCGGTTCAATGTCATGCTTCAATAAGTAGACACTCAATCTATTTCCTATTGATAAAGCGTTAAACAATGTAAGNNNATAAAGAAAATATTAGTTTTTATACAATATAACCTTCCAGTTCTAAGCTTTAGCCACTTCCTTTGCCAAAACACCTGGAGTGAATTCAGCAATAAAGTCTGAAAGCAAAAAGCTAGTAGGTTAACATGTGGATGTTGGTCTTCTCTCCCCAAAAACAAGTGACAGGACAAAAGGAAANGTGGAAGCCCAGCTGTGCCCCACTGTCTCTGGTGTCACCTCCTGCTCGGGGACCTGGGGAGACCACAATGCCCTCCCCTCCACCAGCCTGGGGACCCTCTGGGTTCCTTCTCTGCCCTTAACCAACATCACACTGGGACACCCCAAAATACTCATGGAATTGGTGCAGTACACATGTGGATGTGGCCTTGGCAGTGCTGGGTTAATGGTTGGACTCGATGATCTTAAAAGTCATGATGATGTATGATCAAATGATGTATGATCATACACCCTCATGTGAGTTCCACGGCTGCATCTATTCAGCAATGCAGAACCTCAGGTTCAANTACCCCTGAAAAGCCAATACCACAGATTATCACTTGTCAATGTGCCCTCATTATTTCCCTGTGTGTCGGTTCAATGTCATGCTTCAATAAGTAGACACTCAATTTATTTCCTATTGATAAAGTGTTAAACAATGTAAGGCTGTGGCCCATGATTGGGACTATTTGATGTTGTTGGACACTCAGCAGAAACACTCTATCATACATCAATACAGAAGGCAGTTTAAAGAGGAAAACAGAGCAATTAAAAGATTTGAGTTTCACTTTCTACTAAAGGAACAAAACAATGGTTCATTCAAACTTTGAATTGTCAGACTATTAGCAATAATTTTGTTTGTCTAGTCATATCGAATNGGCTGCATCTATTCAGCAATGCAGAACCTCAGGTTCAACAGAATACTACAAATCCCACTCTTCAGATAATTTTTTATAAAACTGAAATAAAGGGAAGACTGAAATTTGGTGTACTGTCTTTAACTCAGTTGCTCCAAATGAGGCGGGGACCCTGTTCAAAATATGTTACAAGTAAAATGCTTCCAGCACACAGTGTTAAAGAATCCTTCATGAAAGCATGTTAAGTCACACTGACATAATTTTATCAAGAACAATAAACCCAACATGAAGTCTCAGAACAAATTTATTTTGGTCACTATATCATAAAGCATATGTGACTCTAAAATATGTGACAGAGTAAAGACAGTTATCAATCAGCTAAATCTTCAATGAGAATAATCACATAAATGCTTAGCATTAGGAGCATATTTAAATCTCTGAGTTAGCACTACCTTCTTTAAACAAAAAAAATCCAGAAACAACAGGATTTTCAACATGCTTACCTGCAGTGATGTGACTGTAGAAAGGTCTTTAAGTTTTCCTTCTTCATCTTTTAAGTTGTACCCCTCTGGTCTCTTATCTCTTTCAGTAATTTTCCATAACTTGATTGTTTTATCTTTAAAAGAAAACGTAAATAATGGTCACCATAGGGACCCTGAATATGGTTACTCATCTTTCACAATATATTCCTTAAAGAAGTTTTACACCATGGTTTAGACAAGGCTCTGCTAAAACAGTCTGAGGCATTTCATTCTGCTTCATTCAGAAAACACTGCCAACAGAAAAAATACTCATAAAGCACATCCCTACCTTCAAACTAAGCCAGAGATTCCTGGCAGCTGACAGACCTCATAGAGCATGGTCCACGTAGAGCACATGGTCACATAGGGCACATGATGCTCATGTATCCAACCTAGCAATATGCAGGTGGAACAAACCCAAACCACTCAATGACCACTGCTGAAGCTCAGTTTGATAACTTGGCTCTGCAAGGAAATAATCTTGATACTAAAACCAGTTTGATATTAAAGCCAGTTTGCTAGGTTACTTATAAACAACACGGGAAGAGCATGGAATAGATGGACAGACCAATGATCCCTGCCTGGCCCATTGTGGGAATGGGCAGCAGTGTATTAGTGTAACATCAGGAGCTCCGGCAAATGAAAGGCCGTGTGCCAAGTAAGACATTTCTCCCTCCTAAGGGAAAGCAGCTGAGGAATAACTGAGGAAAAAAAACCCAAAACCCTAAGAAAACTGTGTTGTAGTGATAAGAGAAAGAAGTAGGGAATGTAATGGAAGGAAATCCAGACTCTTTTTTATGATGGGTGAAGCGTAAGACAATAGAGTAATGATGACTCTCATTTAGCAAGGAGCCTCTGGACCCAACAAACACGTTTTAAACATTTCACACTGCATTTGTCTTTGGGGGATTTTTTGTTGTAGCTGAAGCTGCAGATTTCTCTAAGGTTGATTGTCCACTCCCACTCTGATTGTGCTCCCAACTGGACAGCCCTAACAACTCCTAGACTGAAAAATCAATGCTGACTCTTCTCCTGCAAAAATATCTGTCCCTGAGGTTCTAGTGGTTGTTTCACTCAGCTGCTTGTGGAGCAGCCAAAGTCTTTCCAAAGCTTCTGCTCTTCATCTGCCACCACAGCTTTTATTAACCTCAGTTCCTGCACCACTTCTGATTTCATCCCACTTCCTTCCTTTACCCCTCTTTCCCCAAGTACAGAGCAGAGCATAGTTATTTCCCCAGTGTGGCTGTTCCAGATACTTCTTTCAAATGCTAGTAGAAATCATTTTAAAGACAGCATATATGAATACATGAATTGATTTGCATTTCTGTAGCAACTTTAACTTTGAACTTCTTTTGTTTCAAACTCAACCCCTCTATTACTCCTTTTTTTCCACTATTATGCTTCTCCTAATGATAGTGATATGCTAATTTACAAGCAAAAAAAAATTACAACTAATCAATCTACAGAACAAGAGGTTAGTTCAATCTGTGACTAAAAAGGTTCATTTAAATATTCAATAAATTTCATTTTTATTGTGTATCATATTAGTTAATTATTAAAAACAGATATAGACTATGCAATGCACTTAGATTTTTTATTACATATAAACAGCGCATTTCTGCTTATCTACTAAAAAAATCATAAATACACCAGTTGTAAAATGAATTATAAAAAAAAACACAAACAATTTTCCACTGTTGGACTTCACTGCTATTGATAAACCTATCCTTTTCCCGAGTGAAAACTATTTTATTAGCACTTAAGGTTATCGCATGTTTGTTTTCCTCTCCTTCATCCACCTCTGGACTTTAAATACTCCTTAGAAATGTTCAGTATGCTTGTATTTCACAAAATATAGAAATAATAGAAACATCTCTGTGAGGTTAAGCATTTAGCCTCAAGGGTGCTGTGAAATTAAAATTTAATTAGTGTCTGGTAAGCAGTCTAAAATTCTCAGATGAAAGGATCCATATGGGCCAAATTCTGATCTACCCCATGTAGCTAACACTGAGAATGGCTCCAATACATTATGATACAGAAGATACCAATGAATCATAATGATTTATTATTACAGTACAAAATCATTTCAGTTTACAGTGCAAACTACAAAATTGCTAACTGCAAGCACTGCAATTCCACAGTGGGATCTAAAAGCCTTGGTGGTTTCCTTCTGCCTCCATTAATTAAGATCTCACAATCAAAGCTTAGCCAATAACTTGTTGGTCATATGTGAACTAGAAAGGAGCCAAGATCACCTCTGAGAGAGGTGACCTGTGCAGAAACAGCTTCAGACAAAAGTCCTCCTTAGAACGACAGAAAGTGGCTTGGGCAGGTGCTGCCAACTCTCATATACTGAGGGTTAGATTTAGACCAACTCTCCCCTCATGCTCCCAAACAGCAGGATGCTCTTTCCAGCATATTCCATGGGGGTCCTATCCACCTGTGTCCAGAGAAAGAAAGGATGCTGTTTCACAGTTCTCATTTTTCTGACTACCAGAGAGCAAGATGCATTAAAATGGTAGGCTCAGAAACTAGTAAACAAAAACCAGTGCTGAAGGTATTTCTACAAGCTGCCCAATATGAGCATGTGTGACAGGTAATGCCTTCATTCTCTACAAGTTAGGAAACATACTATTGTCCCTTTTTATAGGCATGGAATTTGTATACATTGTCCAATGTATACATTTGTATACATTCTCACAGGTAATCTGTGAGAGAGTGAGTAATTCAACACGGGCTGTCTGTATTCTAAAGTTTAAACTACCTTTAAGAATATGCCAAGAGGTGAATCTTCAGACCTCTCGATGTATTTGTTGG
>WEIV01021694.1:103547-122369 GCA_013390005.1 Calyptomena viridis | reverse complement strand
CAGCTGTCTGTTCTCTTCTCCCCCCACCCCCCCAAAAAAAAATATCCAGCATATCTGTTCAGCAGGTGAACATTAGTCATGCTGCTTTCATACAACAGATTAGCCAGGCTGGCTCTTCCTAAAACAGAGGAGGTAGAACAGAATCAATCAACAATCAACAAAGCTCTTCATATTCTTCTACAAAACATTCCTCTATGCATTTATTCATGCTGTAGCAACATCAGCCACTGTTGTCCCAATCCTACAGATTCTTCCAATGCAGAATGGCCCCCTGAGCATACAGAGCAATTAACTACCAGATTTCACCCTCTCCAGGATACATAAAGGTACCACAATGGAAAAGCTGATGAATTTGCATGTACAGTAAGCCCTTGGCAAGGCATGGCAGAGATGAAAGACTCCTTCCAGCCGCCTTCTGCAACTACACCTTCCATATCTCTGCTGGCAGTGCCAACCTCTGCACTAATGATTAGGATTATCAGAGACAGAGATAATTTACCTATTAAGGGTAATTATGGGTAACCTCAATGCCAACAGCTGAATATTTCCAATCAAATTGTAAATCCCAACTTTTATCCAACATTAGTCTTTCTACTCTGTTTTTAAATTCTCCGTTTTGCCTATGCAGGAGTATAGAAACTGGGATTGAAAAGTCAAGATGTTCAATATTTTCACTCAAAATACAGATGTTGACTGAGAAAAGCAAATGCAAACTTTCAAAAGATGAAAATACTCCCACGGCGTAAACACCTGATTATCTGGTCCACATGCAGCCACAGCAAACTGTTCCAGCAGGTACAATGCATTAGAGACTTGAATCTTCA
Organism: Calyptomena viridis; assembly: GCA_013390005.1. Taxonomy (NCBI): domain Eukaryota; kingdom Metazoa; phylum Chordata; class Aves; order Passeriformes; family Eurylaimidae; genus Calyptomena; species Calyptomena viridis. The sequence continues at coordinate 121,545 of WEIV01021694.1, read as the reverse complement.
GATTATTTTTACATATTCACAGAAGGACATCACATTACAGCTTAAACTGTAAGTTTAAGGAAGTTTCTCCTGATCCAGTCTGAAGTATTTAATTCTCTGACTCTCTAGTCATCTCTGCCCTTTCACTCATCACTAATTCCTCTACAGCTTCACAATTTACACTCCTTAAATGTTCTTAATGGCTATGCTGTACCCAACAGCTGCTGCTTAGCCAGATATATTCCATTTTTGTGATGGATCTAAGTCCATTAATGTACATCTATGCAAATCAAGATGCACCTAGCTGACTGTACTGCTCTTCTTTCAACTTAGTGAGAATTGTTCCAGCACAATTGCAGGCAAATGAACCCTCCAGCAGCCACTCCTCAAGCTCAGTGAGGAGATGAAACAAAGGATTAACACAGCTCAAGTTAATTCTGGCCTTTATTTCAAACCATTACATACTTTCTGATGTTCACCTTCTAGCCTCTTACAGGTTTATTTTAAGGAATAAGCTATTAAAAACCATATAGAACACAAACTGGTCCAAATACCTCTACAATAATTAAAAAAGCCTTATCCATATAATCAATCTTCCCATCATTTTGGGGCACTCTAGCATAATTGTAGGCCACTTTCCACCTAATATGAATGCAGGTAAGCAAAGTCTGTGTTAATCTTACTAAAAATTTCTACCTTTCTGCAACCTTTCATCTGAAGGTATACTTTATTTTGCTTCAGAAAATCAGAAAGCAAAACTTCAGAACTATTTCACCCAGCACAGAAATGCAGCTTTATGGACAGCACAGCAAATTTCGAGGGCAAACATCACACAACAGTGGAGGAAAAAGATCAGAGAATATAATCTTCAATTGAATGTCAGTATAATCCTGATAGAGAATTAAAGGATTTGAAATGGGCCAGAACACTGGAATTAACATTAGTANAAAAAACAAAAGCTGTGAAATCCTACCCACCAGAACAGCTCAGAACTTCTTACTGATATCACAGTCAGCGCAGTCAGCACAGCACAACCCCGGCCTGAACTGACTGAATCAGCATCTGGGTCAGGTTTTTGTCATGCATGTTCCCAGTGGTTAGCAGCTATCTTGTAGTCTACGTTATTTCAACCAAGTTCTGACCTGGCCTAACCTTGGTTTGTGAAATCCAATAAGATCACAGCACAATCTGGCATGGCTGCAAGCAATGTTCAGTCATACTGATACAAAAGTCCCCGAGGGGCATAATCTGGAAGAAACAACAAAGAAGCTTGCAACAAAGAGAGCCATAAAACAAAAGGACAAATGGCAAATAAAAGAGGAGCAGTATTACAGTATCTTGAGTGAAGGGAAGGCCATTATAAAGAGCTGTGCTGTCAGAATTTAGTCTACACTTGGATGAAAATAAAAAGGAAAGAAAAAATTAATGGAAAGAAAAAGCCCGCTACCTTTTATAAAGCTGAAGTTTCAAAGGCTTCCTTAAACAGCTAGAAAACAAGTATGCAAAAACTTCTTTTTTGAAATAGCTGGCAAAGAGATCCTCGACAACAGAAAAATTTCCTAATTGATGTAGCACTCCGTAATGTGCATCTATTTTGGTTCACAGCACTGTTATTCATCATCTTGGATCCAGGGATTATATGACATCAGAAACCACTCCTTAAAATTCAAGAAAGCATCACACTGTCCACCTTGGCTTGGTCAGATACTTAATGCTAATAACCAACACAGCAGAAAGCCAGCCCCACTCTATGGGCACAACCACCAAGGCTGGAAAAGACCTTTAAGATCATCAAGTCCAACTGGCAACTCAGCACAACCACTGTAACACCTAAACCATATCACCCAGATATAAGTTCATTGACCTACACACAAACTGCCTGATTACTTCTCCAAGGCATGAAAAAACATATGAGCACACAGTTGGGTGGCCAGATGAGAAGGTCAAACAGGAGAAAAAGAGAGCACAAGGATGCATGAGATGGAAAGAAGAGAGAGCATGTAAACATTAAAAAGAGGAAGAGCATGAGGGACCTTTCAAAAGAGTGTAACTGAGGGACTGCGTACATACACAAGAGCTTAAGAAAGCATGAAAGAGTACAAGGAAATGCTACAACAGAAAATAAGTAGTCTGAAAAGAAGGATCTATCTGCCCCTTGGGTTATCTGTCACTCTTGCAAATCTTTCACTTCGCTTTTTTTCTCATTTACTATGGCTTCAAAATCTGATGGAGTTTGTGCTGAAAAATGGCAAGTGTTTGCTCCATGTTAGATGTAGAGGCAAAACAGAACAGGAAGCTGATTTTGGCCAAAGTAAACTTTGAACATAAATGCTAACAGTGGAAATGCTTCAAGGATCAGTGAAATAAGGTGATCAATTAGTAACAGAATGAAATCCAGATATGTGTGTCCACTATACTTCATGTTATCATCACGGCTAAGCTTTGCAAATGAAGATATGGGAAGGGCTCTACCCATGTTTGCTACAAAAGCACTGACGGCTAAAAAGGCTGATGCGGGATAGACAAGTCCAGGTACAAAAGGCACAGCTAAAGGTCTCCTTAGGTGGTATTGACGAGGCACAGTTCTTTCTGCGTTGTGTTTTTTCCTCAAGTCTAATTCTACATGAGTTTTCAAAGGAGGCAGCAGCGTTATAGATGGTGTGTCTCCATGTTTCCTGATTTGAGGCCAGAGTGGACCACTGATGGTGGTCAATATGGCCAAGACTGAGGTGTTATTTCAGGGGTCCTTATATCTCCTCTTGGGNTGGTAAAGAACTTCTATCTTCTTTAAGCTGACTTCCAGTCCAAAAAGCTCAGCAGCCTCTGCAAAGCAAGATGTTAAGCTCTGCAGAGCTGCTTCTGTGTGAGCAACAAGGGCAGCGCCGTCAGCAAAAAGCAGCTCATGGACAAGGTAATTCAGAGTCTTAGTGTGGGCCTTCAGTCATCTGAAGTTAAATAAGTTACCATCAGGACGATATCAGATGTAAATACCGTTATCTTCATCGAGATCTGCCGTGGCCCTTTGGAGCATCATGCTGAAGAGGATTGTGAATAAGGTTGGTGCAAGAACGCAACCTTGTTTCACACCGTTGGATATTGGGAAGGGCTCAGAAAGTGCATCGCCATATCTGACTTGGCAGCGCTGATCCTCATGTAACAGGATAATAATTTTGAGGAACTTGGGAGGACATCTTTCTCATTCTAAGATCTGCCACAAGCCTTTTCTACTTACGGTGTCAAAAGCTTTGGTGAGATCAACAAAAGTTACACAGAGTCCTTTGTTTTGTTCCCTACACTTCTCTTGCAGTTGTCTCAGAACAAATACCATATCTGTTGTACTCCTGTTACCCTACCACATTGGCTTTCAGGTAGAAGTTCTTCTGAGATAGCTGGTACTAGTCTGTTCAAAAGAATTCTTCCAAGAATGAATGAATTGGATACTTCACGTAGTTGTTTTGCTAACTGACATCTTGTCTGGCTTCATTGCTAGCAAGGGTAAATATATCAAGGGCAAAAACCAAACAGCCCCATTTAATCTTGTCACATAAGAAGAAAGAGGTTTATCAGGTTAATATCAACTTTCTTCTTGAGTACAACAATTTCTTCCTGACAATGAAATCCAAAACCACAGGGTCAAATGCCGAACAGGTCTTGAAAGGCTCCTTGAAACATGACCTGTTCAGCTGGGAATGGTAGTACATAAAAGTAAAAAAAATAGAATAATGGAAACAACAAATTTCCTAACTTCAAATCCTTGAAAGCACTGAGCTGATTTTTTGCCTGTTTTTCAATCTTTATTCTACAACTTCCAGATTTTAGAAATACTACACATACACACCTTGGTGGCCTGCATCAGCCCTAGGTGATCATGAAACCAGCATGATACTGCTGAGTTTCACATATCCATGCATCCCTATATCCTCAGGCACCCAGGAAAACACTCTCCCATTCAGAACATCTGAACATACGTTCAGTGCTCACTCAGAGAATTTACTTGAAACAGAATCTAAAAAAACAAATCCAAAATCTGCACCCCCTTTAAGAGCACCTATAACCATCATGATTTACTCTTTCTAGCCGGGAGCTTTAATAGAGTTGAGTTTTTCCCCCACTATTTTTGCATGTATTTATTTTAAGAGCTTAGAAAATTGTTTCAACAGCTTTTTAATCACATGCTAATTTCTAGATGTATTTCTCAAATTAGAAAAATCAGGAAATGACACCCAACTATTAGAGCACAGTAAATGTGGTAAAAAAATTGCTTATGGGACAAATATGCAACATAGATTATCCAGGCTCAGTGTTCTGTGCTAAAAACACTTTCTACTGGATGTAAGTCACTGAGATTCAGTTTTTTGTAAACTGTACCCCTCTCCCATGCATTCCTAATTTAAAAGCTCAAAGGCCTTATTTCTGAGGTTCTGGCACCCATCTCCCTCCTGCAGAGTACAAGGCCTCCAGGAAAAGAGGCCCAAGAGACTTGACCTTCTGCCCATTGAGGTGAATGGAAAGTTTCCCACTGATGCATAGTAAATAAGGTCAAAGAACATTTGTCAGATGTGGGGTAGCTGAAAATAAGGACACATTTCTCAAAAATTTGGCTACAGTCTACATGCACTTCAGTGTCTTCATGTTCAAGGTGACCCGCTTAGATCAGTTGCAAAGCTTCAGTTCTGCAGAATGCCTAATTAACATCACTGTTATCCTTGCTGAGAACACTAAGTGCACCGCTCTGTGCCTTCTTAATCTGAAACAGTGCACTGATAAAAAGCTTGCTACCATTCCTACGAATACCTATTTCGGGGCTCCTCAATACTGGCACTGCATTTCCTGCAGTAACCGAGCAGCCTCTCCGTGCTGTGAGACTGGCAGTACTAATAGGCAATGCTTCCAGCAGGTACCTCTGCCACTGGGGATATCCATCCTGTTCAACCTGAACAAAATGAAAAAACTCTCTAGAAAGCCTTTCACTTGTAGCAAATCTAAGCCATTCAGTACACTGTTTATATCTGTTCTTACAAACAATGCTTAAAACTAAAAAACCCCTGCAGATCCATCTCTATTTTAGCACAAAGATATGCACAGAAAGCTGCTACCCTTCACAGTCCCTCAAATCTTCTTCACAGCTTACACTGTATAAACACATTTACTCTTTTGAGAATTTTGGCGGGGAGGGGGGAAGAAAAAAAGAAAAAATGCAGCTGGATGTTTCTTTCTCTTCTTCTTTCTTTATTTCTTTGCTGACAGATGAGACCCTCATCTAAGCTAAGGACTCATTAACAGGCTTGAAATACTCCACTTGATAAACATGAGCACATTTAGAAAATGTGCCAGTTCACTCCTTTTACCCACCAACAATGAAGGACAAAAGAGAAAAAATCGCCATGGGCATCACATCATGTGTTTACAATTTCCAGAGCAGGGTTTAAACTGGTACCCACAGAAGGAAGCCTGCTTGAGCTGGGAGCTGCTGCTCAGCTCCACGTTACTTCCCACCGAGAAGCTGCACAGCCTGGCTGCCAGCTACAGCCAGATTAGAAATGGTGCTGCCAAGTGTTAAAAATGCTAGGCAACCGGGTTTTATTGAGAGCACAAAAAGACCTTGAACCTCGCCCCTCATTCTGGAGCAAAAAAAAGCCAAATATGCAAAGTGTACAAATGATTAAAATATACTAATTTTACTTTCAGTCAGAAGTGATTACGCTTATGCATAATAATTGCAATAATCTACAGTAAGAAAATATCCAGTTTTGCCAAAAGCCTATTATAAAACAAGCACAAAAAATCCCACCCATACTTAGCATTTTAAAGGAATACCATTATTTTAAAACATATCCAAGAGTAATGAAAAGTCATCAAAACCTTAAAATACAATCCCCAATAACCAGATTTAATAGGTATGTTATTTCCATACATTACATATAAACTTCAACAGAATTCCACTGCCAGCTGATTCTTAACTTTTTTTTACCCCCTCCTTAACTGAGCAATTAAATTCGAGAAGCAAAGCTCTCAGTAATTCTGTCACAGCAGTTCTCATGTTCAAAGTGCTTTCCGGGCATTAAATTCCACAGCAACCCAAGGAAGTCTGTAAGGAAATGTCAGTATTCCCATTTTACACAAAGGAAAAAATGAAATAGATCCTCCAGAGTTTTTATCCAAGATCAGAGAAGCAGTTTTGATTATACACATACTAAGGGACAGATAATCCAGGCTGTGGTTCAGCAAAGCATTTCTATTTAATAAAGCCTTCTGAGATAGCTGGTAAGACTTAAATGTTCCTGTATTCAGCTCAAACGAGTATGCATGTTGTTAAATGAATACACTGATGTAGCCCTAACAAACAAAGCCTCACAATAGAATGCACTTAGGGAGAAAAAGCCCAGTGAGCAGGCTTTTGGGTGGAGCAAGGGGGATGTAATCTTAAAAATCATGAAGGGCTGCAGTTAGAAGCTGGACTAGAGCCGGAGTCTTTTAAGTGCAGAGTGATGACAAGGAAGGCAGAAACACAACAGCCCTATCTGCACTTGGAAATGAAGAAAAGCTCCAGGATCTTCCTGGGCTTTACAGTGCCATGATTCATACTGTTAAATTGCTAAAGAGAGGACCTTGACAGGCTTTTGGCTATGACAAATTGCTTTCTCCCAAACTCCACTCTGGCATGGCTCAGAGACTACAAGGCACTTCCCAACAGGTAGCACACACATGGCCAAAATGTTTGGGAAGCCACAGAATGTCACCCTCACGAGCATGGGCCCCTCTGTGCCAGCTGGTCCCAGTGCTCCCAAACATCCAGTTTACCCAGGCAGATGTACTTAGTGACTGCCACTCATAGGAATCAATGTGCCGCATCAACAAGCAACACACTCTGCTACATCAGACTATATTAGGGTTTTCTACTGCAACTGGCAGAGGACAGGGTTTCCCAGCATACAAGGGGATCTGGAGCCTGTAGAACTAGCACAGGGAAAACAAAATGTCTTTACTTTTCTCAGTCGTAATGCATGAGGGTAAATAGCAGTGTTTAAATCCACTCGCTTTGGCTCCAGGATCTAAGTAAACTATATCCAAATACCGTGACCAACATACAGCTCTAACTTACACATCACTACACATCTCCTCTGTGACTCCCAGCAGTGGACCAGCAAGCTAAGGTCACACACAGGGCTTGTTGCCTGTCATGGGAGCTCCATGCCAAGCCATGTAGATACTCATCTAACATTAGCATCTGTTTGTTTGGCAGGCTCCAAAGGCAATTCAGCTGACAACTCTGAATTTGCCTCTGGGTCTGTCACAAGATCATATAACTGTGGGACTTATGGGAGTGCCTGATGCTTCTTTGATGAAGATCATGCACATCATAATAGATTTGATCCATTCTGAGCATCCTTTCAAATCAGTGTTTGTGACCTCAGATTTATTCAGGTAGTGTGGCTGGTTTAAAGTGCAAACTAAAGCCAAGCTCAAAGATCATATAATTAGCTCCCCACTGATCCACTACTGATCTTAGTACCACACTAAGATCATATAATTAGATCATGTTTGCAACATGATCTCTTCAGCGAGTTTACATAATGATGCTAAGAAGAGGAAAATCAGATTTTTTTGGTGTTAACATGGGTTGCTGTTATGGATGGAACACCAGAGACTGCTCCCAAGCTTGTCTAGAAATGAACAGTATTGGCGTCACTATCATCCTACTGCTTTAGGGTTTCATATGAGTGTGAAAATGACATCAAAAAAATTGCAGTGGCTTGCACAACTTTACACTGGTCTAAAAGCTCATTTCATAAGATTCAGTTAATCAAAGGCCAAAGTCTTTAATTTTTACCTATATATCTAAAAATATATATACACACATACACATACTTATCCAACTAAATAAATATGAGGAAAGCTGGGATTACTTATGTGTTTAAAATTAAGAGCATGTTAAGTTGTCCTATTATGTCAGGAAACAGACGAACTCCTGGCTCTGAAACACTGAATTATATATAGCTGGAATGTGCAAAACCCTATGTTACATCTGCCCTCAAGTTTAAAAGCATCATACTTCTGTAATTGCTCATTAAAAAAAATTACTTAAAGAGCAGAAGACATTAAAAATCAATGCACCTTTTCCCAGTCTGCGTCTGATAAAGAAACTTCAAACACTGTTAACAGCCTCAGGAAATAAACATTCCTGTTTTGGGATATTCCCAATGGACATGAATTACATAACAGGACTAGATCAGCATATATTACAAATGCTATGGACGTCTAGAACAGGAACTGCTTGCTGGTCAGGCAGTTTCTGGTTTTTTCCTACTTTGGAATGTAGCAACATGCAGGGAACACAGTCATTATACAAAACAGCCCTAAAAGCTCTTTCCAGTCTAATAATACAATATTACAAGTGGGAAATCAGACCATTCCCACTGTGTTTACAACTATAGAACATGGACTTCAAAGTTTCAAGCCTATCGTATTTTAATACTAAGCACTATCAATCCTTCTTTATCAAAAGTTTAAATTCAAAATACAGCTTTTGCCAACCTATTGCTAAAACCAAAAATTTAAAACCAAAATAACCTGGAAAAATAAACATCAGTAGGTCAGATTTCTGTTTCCTCTACAAAGATTGACTTAGAGGAATTTTCATAGCAACCTCCCTAGAACAGGGGGGCTTCAAAGCATATGGTGATGGCTCCCAAATCTGCAGGCACCTGCCCCAAGGCCATGCCTCCTGAGGCCATATAGTTTTAGAGCTACTAATTTGCAGTCCACATAGATACCATTTAGACATCTAAGCCCTTGACAGAAGTGCAAGGCTTCCAACCTCCCCCAATATCCTTGAAGCTGTGCCTTGCAATCATCACTGGTTGTTAAAACACAGTCCACAGTAATTATTGCTGTGCTCAAAGCAGAGCAGCCTTTGCTGCAGTACGGCAGTTCTGAGACATGAGGCCAACCAAAGCCTCAAGTCTATTTTAATCCCACTGTAATTATAAATTATGGATACGTAGTTGAGATGCTTGTGAATTTTTGTTTGCATGAGGGTGTATTTATGCATTGCAGAAGAGCACTGCAGAGGAATATCTGAGCTTGAACTGACCAAACTGGTATCAGAGCCAATATAACAACAGCACAACGCTGTGCCCAAGACATCGCTGCTGTCAGGACACACTGCCATGTTCAGAGCTAACAAAACATACCTTTTCACCATCCTCCATCAAGCAATGTTGACATATCCATTAAATACAGAATGAAGAGAAAAGGCGTTGACATGTCTCTCCGAGAAAAAACAGTGGAGAAACACACTGGTTAGATGTTCAAAGGACTGTGATAAGGGAAAAGCATTAACCAAGCCAGAATCACAGAGCAGATGCTGGAAAATTTGCCATAGACTGGTTGACTGGAGAAAGGCATTGCCTTCCCCATGCCTGCACCAGCTTGCAGTTGCCATCAGGCCTCACACTGCAGTGAAGGTAATAGCTGCAGTCCCTGGCACCATTTCCAAACCCTGGAAAAAGCTGGCTCTCCACAATAATATTTTTATTTTATATTGCTATCCCTTATTGATGCAGTATTTATCAGCAAAATAACAAGCTCTCTTTACTTCAGAAAGCAACACATGACCATACTTTGCTAGGAATACCACCTCAGATCAAATACGAGCTGTTTTTAGTTTAATAGCCTTCCATGCACTTGTACAATCAGTAACTAATTTATTGGAGAAAAAGGTTTGCTTCTACCCGTGCTTTGCACTAACTGGAGGGTCCACTGCAAAGCAGTACCACACTAAGTAGATTGTAGGTACTAAGTATCCTTTCCACTGCAACTGGAAAGACGAATTTCTGTAAGTGGCCTTGAAGAAGTATCTAGAGAGATTGGAGCACTGGGCTATGATGAATGGGACGGAATTTAAAAAGTTAAAATGTGAGATGCTGCCCCTACGACTGAGTAACATCAGGCACAAGCACAAATGGAGAGAGGAGCAGTGGAGAGCAGTCCTGCAGGAAGGATCTGGGGATGCTGGCCAAGAGCAGCTCAGTGTGAGCCTGCAGTGGCCCTGGCAGCCCAACCCCATCCTGGAGTGCACCAAACAAAGTATCACCAGCCAGTAAAAACAGGTGACAGTCCTGCTGTGCTCAGTGCTGGTGTGGCCTCACCTGAAGTGCTTGTGTGCTGCGCTGTGCCCCATGATTTAAGGACAATTTCAGGTCTCTGAATGCTTCCAAAGGGCAACAAAGATGGTGTAAGAGACAGAAGGAATGTCCTACAAGTTGTGGCTGAGGACTCTGGGTTTGTCTAGTTTGGAGAAAAGGAGGCTGAGGAGTGACCTCACTGCCCTCTGCAGCTTCCTGGAGAGAAGATGCAGAGAGGGAGGCATCGATCTCTTCTCCCCGGTATCCAGTGACAGGACATGCGGGAATGGAGCAAAGCTTCAAAGCTGCATCAGGGCAGCCTGAGACTGGACAACAGGACTTCTTTAGCATTCCTTTGCTGACAGGGTGGTCAAACACTGGAACAGGCTTCCCAGAGAGGTGGTTGATTCCTGAAATGCTTAAGAGGCATTTGGACAATGCCCTTACCAACACTGCTTAACTTTTGGTCATCCCTGAATTGGTCAGGCAGTTGGACTAGATGGTCACTGCAGGTCCCTTTCAACTGAAATAGTCTATTCTATCTACTTATTTACACTATGACCTTCTCCAGAATATAGCTGTCATGTATTATTTTCTTCCCAAACACTAAAAAGAGCATAGATGTGAAGGAAGACATGTACGGCATTATCATTTTGCTTTTCAGTTACAAAACAAAGATGGGATAAAGACAGTATTTTCTCAGGATGCTGTCATTCGAAGAGCATCAAATCAACCTCCTAAATCTTAGTCTGGTGCTTTAAAATATACCACAAATTATTGTCTCTTAGTTGTTCATAAGGGTGTTCTTGCATCTCTTTACACAAAATGTGTACCTTACATTATTAGAGTGACATCATGACAAATTTTGGATATGCCTCCTGAATATTTAGACAAGGTGTTCACTGCATGTAAAGGAGAAATATAAATTTCACCTTAAAAAAATCATGCCTCGGAGTCTTATCACAAAGAGAACTAGCTCTCCATGCTTAGAATGGAGGCCTGAAGAGAGCAGCCAGGGCCTGCAAATTCCATACTTCTGTCTCTCCTCTGAAGTACTATAAACTCTCAGATTATTTAAGGCAAAAAGAACTTGCAGAAAGACATAAGGAAATACAGGGACACTACTTCAGGCTAAGTTAACCTACCAGAGTTCTGAAGGGGCAATCCAACCCTCATTAACTTGACCCACACCTAATACAGAATTTGACCTGTACCTAAGTACACTCACACAGGGAAGCTGAAACAGACAGCAAAGCTTCTTTTCCCAGTAATTTTGCACATAATTTTGACCTCCTTTCAATAGAAGAAACTCTTTTATCTACCCACTTCCATCCCACTGTTGATTGTTCTGAGCATACCCTGGGAAACTGTCTGCCATAAACATCTGACCAGCAAGCAATCACTAAAATATTCCTTTTTCAGAAAATAGACAAATGAGAATCATTATCATAACGGCCCTATTATGAGAAAAGCAATTTATTGTTGTACTAATGTTTCTCCTGCTGATGTGAGATAAAGACTCTTTCAAAAGATGTCAGAGTAGTACCTGGCCTGCATCAGTATGCTAAAAGCATACTGATAGCTTTAGAAAGTCAGAATCAAACCATACAAAAATCTGTATTTTTTTGTAAAGGAAAGCAGAAAACTATGAACCACACAGAAAATTTTCCAACTTGTTTGTTTTGGTTTTGTTTGTTGGTTGGTTTGGGGGTTTGTGAGTGTTTTGGGGTTTTTTTTGTTTATTTTTGTTTTTGTTTGTTTGTGTTTGGGTTTTTTAAGTAACTGACAAGATTTACTAGTCAGCTGGTAAAATAATCAAGGACAGAGGCCACTAAAACTGTACAAAGCTAAGAGAAACTGCCTTGTACTAATTAGAAACAATGTGCAGCTTGATGACACTTTATAGACTTCCATTACCATACTCGGCAGGAAGGAGCTTTCAAACATCTGTATGATGATTATTCTCCACTGGGATGTCATTTACAGTGCAAAGGATTAAAAACAGGGCCAAAAATCAATTATAATCTTTGTAAATGAGCATATTCTTTATCTAAGGGATTTGAACTTGTGTGTGGAAATTGGCTTTAAAAGGAGAGACAGAATCAAATCTGACAATGAAAAACAGCAACCTCCCCATATATGATTTGCACAAAATTAAACTTAAGAAACATTAAGATAATAGTTCGTATATAAAGTGCAGGAACAAAATATTATTAGAAGTCAAGCCTAAAACAGCAATGACTAACATGTCATATTTAATGAGAGACTTTTAAGTTTTTAGGTAAATATCCAGAAATACAGTCCATCGACCAGGACTACTTGGATGATTAAAGCTATGTACACACTAAGTAGGAATACAAAATCATACCTTTTATTGTTCTAAATTGTTCTAAACAATTATTTTCGTATTTACATAGAAAAACATAAATATGCAAAAGTAATGGGGAGAGTAGGAAGAAACCAACAGCCAGTGAAAATGCTATAAAACCCTATTCATTACATTAGAGTTGAGAATTAAGGATTTTTGCTTGTAATCAAAGAAAGCCAACATAAATTACCAGAGAAAAATATAAGAATATAAAATTTATCAATGTAAAATAAAAATAAAAAACCCCATAAACAAACAAAAAAGGTTGTTCGAATGAATTGAAGGTTGTCTTTTGTCATTTACTCATTTTCAGACATACCATTGACCTCAGAGACGTTGCTTAGAGGGTTTGTGAAAGTAATGCTGAGTTTTATTCAAGAGCAAACGGTCAATTGCAGAAAATGGCTAGAAAATTTGCCAGCCATTGCATCAGAATCCTTAATCACAGCAGAAAATCTGACAGCGTTAACCTGACTTTGCAGATCATTGACAGGACCAAGCACCATGAGTATCTGAACAGAAAGTAAGATGACTAATTTTATTCTCTTGGAGGCAAAACTTCCTTGCCTTTGTAAGGGCAGATTAATGACCTACTAATATACTGTTGTACTTCAAGAATATTTTAAAGGATGAACTAATGGAGAGTGCAGACACTTGCTGAGTAATGCCAAAAGCACGATACTCCTGTGCTCTAAAGGTTGTCTCCTAGTAATTAAGGAGGTACTAACCTGAAGTCTTGTGTTTGACCTTTAAAGCCCTAAGCAATCTGGAAATCTAGCCCAGAGATCAGGCTTTCTGTGCACTTTACCTCTCCTTCTTTTTTCCTTTTGCTTTTAGAGCTATGATTAGAGAGAAGCTGTCAGCCCCCCTCAGCCATTGTGTCATTTGGTCAGACAGGACCTGGACCTATTAAACTCTCATTCAAATGTCACAGCTCATTTCTCCTTGTGAACACCAGGGGACAAACTAAGAGGATATCCTGGAAGAGTTGTTTTATGAAGCTACCACTCAGTTTTGTAGTAGGTTACTTGGCAGATGACCAATTTTAAAATGACAGTGGGATTTTTACAATTAAGGCAGCCCAAAATAGGATGAGATCCAAATCAGCTGTGTATAATCAAAAACAGAGGATGCTTTCACAATGCCTTGGCCACTTCACTGTCATGGAACGTCATGGCTGTCAATGCTGTTCTGGAAAAAGGAACTGCACAATATATTTAATATCATGTACTCTGCAGAATTAAAATAAACTTGGAATTTCACCTGAAAATTCAATATAACTAGGTTAATGCAGAGTGTCTGCAGCAGAATTTCAGCTGCACAGCAGTCTCAAGCTATTTTGAGCAGCAGCAACTACTTACTTAAGTAGAATCAGCAAGAGGCCACATTCCCTATTGTTCGGGAATAACAAAGCTGAACACCTCTAACAGGCTACCTAGGGATTACTTCAGATAAATGCAGCTTTGTTATCAAAAAAAGAAAAGGATTTTTTTCAGCCTGACAGCACCATAAAAACTCTTGTTCATAGTGAATGACACATGAACAGAGACTGGTGTTTATAATTTTCTGCTGGTTAAAGACTCATTCTTGCTCCCATTGAACTAAATGAGGCAAAACTGCCATTGACTTCAATCAGATTGTCAGTAGACCTTAAAGATACTAACCATCAGCACTTATTAATATGGAATTATCAGCAGAAAACATATTGACTAGTTGATCTAAATACTTTATCTTCATTCATCAAAACACTTAATCCAAATGAACAAAGGCAGAAAACTGAACCCAGACCAAAGGTCAGACTGAACTTACAAATTGCACTGACTGCTGATGCACATTACGACCAGCAGCAGTATAATGTATATTGTATCCAATCAAACCAATGGACAGAATATTAAATGGAAAACACACGACACACCCCCTCCACACACTTTGGTTTCCCAGCAGTTCAAACTCTGCCTCAATCACAAACATCCTTCACCTTTTCACATAAAACATGAAAAATCCATACAAAAATTTAATAAAACTGGCTACTTATTTGCTGACGTTTTTAATAATGAAAGCCAAAATCAACTTTTGTGACTATAAAAGCTACAATTCTTGTAAAAAGCTCTTAAACTCCACCAGTATCATTTTTAACTTGAGAGAAGTAATTGATGTACTACAAAGGAGAAAAAGAGTGGTAAAAATTCTGAATTTAATTATATGAATGGTATTCAGTATACACTTAATTGCAGCAGTAACACAACCACTTTCATTACTCTTTATAGCTTCAGATGCCCATTAGCACAATCCCCAAGGTTCCTTATGAATAATTAGATTAGAAAAGGGGGACTCCGATGAAACGCAATAGGATGTGATGCTTATGAAACAGCACATCTTGAATCCAGATGCTGACATGACAACATCATGAAGAGCTAATTTGCACATCCAAATTAATACCATCATGATGGTAATATAAAAGAAAGATCTGCATATAAAATGAGCTACAGAAAATAATGTCAAAAAGAATTAAGGTACTTATATTACAAAAAATACATCTTTTTGACATTTTAACCCAGTTGGAAAGGTGTAAATACACTAAATGTCATATTCATGAGCATAGAGATACTTAAACAGACTTACTAGAATTTAATCCACTATTTGGCAACACACGGGCAAGCTGTTTAATAAATAGTTATACCCATCAAACATGTGCAGCATTCACATAACCAGATGAATAAATTTCATTACATTCTATTATACATCTGTTTCTATTTTATACACTGAGTGTTTTTGTATTGTTTGGTGCTTCTTAGGTATACATCATCAACAAAATCAATGGTGATATATTTTTGAAGAATCTCTACGTAGGGCCAAAAGGACACCTACAAACAGGGTTTAAAAATATTTAAAGAGAGTCAGATATTTCTGCAGCTGTTCTGAGTTGTCTGGCTGCACATTTACATGTCTGAATAGTTAAGAAAGATCTCTCTCAAATGCACTTAACAGAAAATAATGGCATTTTCATAGAAAGGCAAACAGTTTTTTTCCACTTCTGTGTCTCTACTTCATGGAAAGCTTAAAACACAAATAGACATTGTTACAAGGTGGACTCTACCATTTGCTATTTGGACACTGACATCAAAGAAGGCAGATCCTGAAGGATTTTCTATTAAAAAAAAATCTATATTCACATCAAGCTACACGTAAACTCAGAAGAAACTATAACACTGCTGAAAAGGATATGGCAGAAACAGAAGGATAAAAGTGAACAGATGGGAGGGACACAGGCAAGAGGCATAATACTTGAGGCATAATATTAGAGATATGATAGAGCAACAATTTGAAACATAATGACTGGAAATTTTCTTATGATGGAAGGTTAAGGAAAACCCCACTAAACTAAAAGCCCCACACTTAAAGCTACTAATAACAGTGTTCTTCACTAAGCATTTAGGAATCTACTACAAAATATCATTGAGACAAGGACATCAGTAGGATTCAAGTGAGATGTATGCAGTCATGCTCTTTATTCACAGCACTAATTATGTCAAAATTTTACTAACTGAGACAGAAAGACATATTACACACAAAAAATGCCACAAAACCAGAATAATTCCCTATCTTCACAAAAATCATCTCAATATTGTGGAAAAGTAAACATTTTTCCGGGTAAATGATACACACTTAGAAGTGGGATGGTAACCAGGGAAGTACAGCAATCTTTCCACTTTGTATCTGGGCAGTTATGAGGAAGCATGCATTATTTTTTGTACATAATATTACACCTACTACATGAACAACAAAAATTACATTATGCTTCATTAGTCAGTCTAACAAAACACTTCCTTCTGAAAGAAGTTTCAAGTGCCAGCTTCTTCATTGCCACATCCCAACAGTCTTTGCTTACTGAAATTGATCCCACACGGACTTCAAGGGAAACTGTATCAGGACTAAGGCCTCTAAATAGAATACGTTAACAAAACTAAAAATCAAATAACCAGCAAGACACACAGGCAACACACAGTGAGGAAACATATGTGAGGCATAAGTGAAAGCTTTTATTGGTATATGAAAGCGTTTTCATGAGCTTTTGCCACTGTAATCCTCATGCTTCCTGCACTTACCTGCCTTTTTTGTCACCTCTTGCTGTGCACTAAGTTATAAGATTCTGGTGGCATGTTCATTTTAATCACCTATAAGGCATACACTCGTGTGTGTATGATGTGTCTATGAAGTGAATAAATAACAAGAGGTCTTTTATTTTGAGAAGACACAACTAACTGCCCTTAGTCATGATCTATGTTCTACTCATCCAAGTAACAGACAGCCTAAAATCAATGCAGTCCTTCACTTCAAAGGTGAAATATTAAAAAATACATATATTTTAAAAGCTGCTACGCAACATCCTCAAACTCCAAATGCATAAATTCACAAAACACCATGCCTAAAACCAGAACTAGCACACTAGTTTGTCCTCCTCACAGTCCACCTGCAGCAGCACTCAGACCGATTTCTGGACTTACATGCAGCAAATGGATGGCATTTTAGTTCCCTTATTCCCTGCATTCCTATAATTTTTCATTATGTGCACAACAGCTGGAAGTTCTGCCCCAGAATATGCTATTCCTGAAGCACTGTCAGACAATTTAGGGTGGGTTTGGCAGACAATGGTTTCTGAAGCTACATCAACCTAGGTGTGTACAGTAACTTATTTACTGCTAAGACCTAATTAAGTCCATGTGTAATTTCATATGTGTTTTATTGCTAACTTTCCTTATGGAATGGTCTTACATGAAATGTATTATACAATACTAGACACTAAAATCAGGAGATAGACACGACATAATAAAAACCTAAAGAACACAGATACTTAGGATGTAATCTCAAAAAAGAACACTAACTCTTGGAGTGAGATAATTTAGGCAGGCAGTTTCTGTGAAATATTTTAATATTTACTTGACTAGATACCAAAAAAAATAGGTAACAAGGGTAAAATAGTTATAGACCAGGCCCTAAGCTTTCCAGTGTTTTCAGACTACAGCCAGAGAACCGATGACAAATCACTACCACTCTGGCACCTGCCATTGCTTGGCAGAGCTGGGACACCGCATGGCATGGATATAACATGTATTGTCNTGATACACACTTAGAAGTGGGATGGTAACCAGGGAAGTACAGCAATCTTTCCACTTTGTATCTGGGCAGTTATGAGGAAGCATGCATTATTTTTTGTACATAATATTACACCTACTACATGAACAACAAAAATTACATTATGCTTCATTAGTCAGTCTAACAAAACACTTCCTTCTGAAAGAAGTTTCAAGTGCCAGCTTCTTCATTGCCACATCCCAACAGTCTTTGCTTACTGAAATTGATCCCACACGGACTTCAAGGGAAACTGTATCAGGACTAAGGCCTCTAAATAGAATACGTTAACAAAACTAAAAATCAAATAACCAGCAAGACACACAGGCAACACACAGTGAGGAAACATATGTGAGGCATAAGTGAAAGCTTTTATTGGTATATGAAAGCGTTT
>WEIV01021694.1:65718-92335 GCA_013390005.1 Calyptomena viridis | reverse complement strand
TGTGTGCTCTTTACATTAGTACAACCAGTCCTCTCCCAACCCAACTTAGAGATTTCTTCTACTGAACATCTGAAATCCGCATTCTCTCCTACTTGCTCTCCTTGGTATTCATCCTCAGCACTTTGTGCTGTAGACCTAATGACATGATCTGTATAGCATCACATTCTAACTCCAGCTAGGATCTAGCTGGAGCTTCTAGAGTTTCATTTATATATGAAGACCTTTCAAATAAAGGGAAAGCTTTTGGTCAAACTCTCAAAAACAATAGAAATAACTCATTTGCTGTTACTATTTTTCAAGATACCATTCTATACATTTAATTAACTCATGGAGTGACTACCAAGCTAAAGTAAAATCAGTTTGTGATTACACAGCTGAATGCAAAAGCAGAGGACAAAAAACATGAGCAAATATCCAACTTTTTATTACTTGACTTTACATTAAAGACATTTTCCATTTAACATTACAAGTATCTCTGGGTCTCAGATACTTCTAAATTCTGTAGTTAGTGACTATTAAGTCCCTTTANATTCTATGATTCTGTGATTCAAATGCCTTGACCTGCCCAGATGCTGCATAGATAGACATACAATAAAGACTTATCACAAAGCCCAGGTGGTGGACAAGAAAGGGAAGCATTTGACAGAGACCACTACACCCAGCTGCATGTCACCATAGACAGTATCACAACCCAGCAAAAAAAGATCTACTCATCTCCCTGTTCCACTAATGATACACACATTGATACCAATAATGATACCAATTACCTGTATGCCAAAGGGGTGACCTGTCATTTGAAAAGACAGACATATGCTTAAATTATTTGCTGCATTGTACAAATTAACCAGGAGACTTATGGGAACCTCTCATCAACCTCTCAGCAAGCGCATATATTTTAAAAAAATTACATTCAAAAGGAAAATCATCTATAGACCAATTTTGCAAGGCTGAACACCAGTGGCATCTATTCTCTAAATTTAACACTCTTTAGCCAGACAACAGAAAACAGATGCTATGTAGCAACTTCAAAGCTGTACCTACGACCTGCAGACTTTATAGTGGTCAGCCAATGGTTTAGACTGTGGTTGGTACAGATCTCCCTTAGCAAGACCTGGACATTCAGAGTGGGACAAATGTGCCAGATAATCTGAGTTTGCAACCACTCAATGCAGAACCTAGACACTCTCCCAAGTATTTGGTGCACAAGGGAGAAGCCACTGGAAATGTCTGCCAACAACACCAAAATAAGGAGAAAACTCAGCATTTGAAGGTGGAGGCAGTGAACAGCTGCAGCCCAGCATGTAGCATGAAGGAACCAAGAAGATACAAGCAGAAAGCATTCCCCCCATCTCTGGGCAAAAGAAAAGGCAGCTTTGAAGACTTCCAACTCAATAGCTAATCATGTAAAAACCAAAACTGTAATAGTCTTTGCACAATCGGATTAATATTCAGCCAATGTCATGCTCAGATAAGACAATTAAAAAAACCTGCTTAATCAGTCTTAATTTTTAGATGTTATGGACAATCCAAGCAGAGCAATAAAACCTATTAGATACCAAAGTCTTTTAAAATGTGAACCAACAGCACCACTCCAAAAACATCTTGAAACTGGTAACATTCTGTATTATGAAAGTTATGTCCCCTACAGTTCAGATAAGACAAAAGTAGAAGACAGAAGATTTTCCCATCTAAAACAAAAAAGCAAAGAGAAGTTCTGACCTCAGAAAGCAGCCAGTTGACACTGAGATTCCTTGCTCATTCCAACAGCTATCTGAGATACCAGAGCAGATATAAAAACCTAATTATTAACTATCATTTAGAATAGTACTTTATTGATCTATTTTTTCTTTTGATAATAGAGTTGTCATTTTACAGTCAAAATCTATGCTCTTTTAGAACATTTTATTTTCATTTTGAGACTGCTGAGAATACAGAGCAAAATGAAAGTATTTGTCAAAAAGTAAGTGGAGTTTTGGTTTAGGTTTTCACTTTTTTTCTTTTCCACAAGTAGTAAAACTAAATAAAGTCGAGCTGCCAACAGTCCCACTGTCTACCTGCCACTGGAGGCAAGTTTGTGAATCTCAGGAGAGACAAAGTTTCCCACCAAGCTGCAGACTCATAAGGAGATGTCAACATCAAATGCCAGAGTCAGGCCAGAAGTCTCTTTTCAATGAATTTTTTTGAGAGTATTGATGAAAAAATAGTCCACAAGAATGGGGACAAATTGTACTGTCACAACTACCCAAAAAGCAACAGAATCAAGAGTCAAATGAGATCAAAAACGGTTAGTATACATGACTGTACCTTGGTCTATCATTTGGAAGATATAATCTATCAGTGCAAGCAGTGCAGCTTGTCTACTATATTTAGGGCTAAACCCGATGGATTCAGTCAAGGAAATCTGAGGATCTAGATGCCACCAGAGTCGCCTTGTGCACAAGCTTCCTTATAGCTTTCCCTAAAAAACAAAGAAATTCAAGACAAAAATGGTGAAAATTTTCCTCATCTAAGGATAATTTTTCAAGTAGGAACAAAACTGCTGACCCTGTAAGCAAGCAAGCACCTTGTTCTCCCAATCACTTCTAGTAACAGAAAAACACTTCCTCAGTGGACATTCCCAGACTTACAAGACTGTAAGTCACAAGCTGCAGCCCAGATCTTTCTAGCTCCTATATTCACTTATATCAGTATAATTAGCTGAGACTCAAGAGAGTTTCCTCTCTCATACTGCTAACCCCAAAGAAGTAGATACTAACTTTAGAATTACCATTCCTGATCTATGTCACTGAAATAATTAAGTACCTTGAAAATTCCTTAATGTGATAGTCATTGTATAACTGTTAAAGGGATTCAGACTCAGCTTAATCAATTTACCTTCAATCAACAACAGTTCAAAAGAATGGTTGTTGAAGCAGAGTCTGAAGAAACATTAACTGCTTCAGGCAATAAAATTTAAAATGGAGCCCAGAAAATCAGCTATAGGATCTAGAGAACAGGTGCTCTTTTCCTTTAAAAGGTAGGATCTTCCTAATGGAAAAGGCAAAAGTGATAAGGAAAAGAAAAATCACACAAGCATATTTATTTCAGAAAAATAAACTGTATTTCTGTCACCAGAATATAAGGAGATGAAATTAAGGAACCACATTTTATATTAATATTGGTATTCAAACCGAAGCAGCCCAAACTACCGGCTTCATTCTGGGTGTGTGCAGCATTAAAGAGAAAAACCCCATGGATCCATGTAGAAACGTATTCTCCATTTTAATTTGCATTTTTCACATTTCAAAAGCCTTTCTTTTCTAAGAGTTACACTGAAAAGCAAATACGTGCAAGCATTGAATATGAAAAACCAAAATCTATTACATGTTCCAGGGTGATTTCAATGCTTATTTACACATGCTTACACTTAAACGTGCAGAGCTTGGAAATTCAGAAAGATGGAGTGCTATATCAATGCAGCTCTTTTTATTCAGGCATTTTTCATTGTGTGAATCTAGTCCAGACAGCAGCAATCCACTCCAGTTAGTTACTCAGGTCTGTATTTGCCTGCGTTATACTCTTTCAAGAGAGAGTTTTCTTTCTACATTTATTTACATTATTAGAAACAGTACTTTTAATAAAGAGTGAATCTGAATCAAACCCAATCTGTATGGGCTAAATCCTCTGGGTATGTAGATCATCATATCTCTATTACATAATCTCCAGAAGAGTGGAGGTACAATACTTACACCAGCAGGGGACTGGTGTATATCACTACTTGCAAAGATTCAGTATAAGCAGTGAAGAACTATCAGCAAGTGTACATAACACATGAATGGTAAATAAATGGTACATAACACATGATGCAAGCCATGCCTTTGAACTGATCAGTGCAGAGAGTACTCTTTATATAACTACATTTAAGTAGACTTCCCATCCCTTACATTGCAATTTCCTTAAAAAGGCAGAGCTTAGTAAATGCAAACCCATTCCTTATGACTTGCCTCCCAAGCTGGGTGACCCAAAAAACTACTAAAATTAATATCTTGTATAAATGTTCTTGAAAAAATATTAAAATGCTAGGGCCACTGCAGAAAACTTTCACAAGCTTGACTATTCTTGTCTGCTTTCTGGCTTAAGAATTTCAGACGTTCAACACTTTTTAAATTATATGATCAATGACTACGGTGCTCAAAAAAGAACAAACTAATTTATCTCTAGATCATTTATGCCACCACTGGAAGACCTCATCAAAGCATTTCTTTTCAGTAAAAAAACTATACAAGACCTCTGACAAGTCACATTTCTATCATTTCACTAGGAAACATTTGTTGAGGTTTTCCACATTTACATTTCAAACCATCATCCCTCAATAAACTTGTTATATCCCCATCATCAAGTGAAAAACCAGACCAGGGATATTAATTGCCACTTAAATACTGGCAATATGCTTATGAACATTTTGATGTCATAATCATCTTCAGGATGTCTTCCATAGTACTTTAATATCCACAATGGTTATGAATTAGCATTACTTTTCAGAAGTGCTCTCCATACATTTCATATGCATGCCACCAAATGCTATGTCCAAGAAGAACAAACTGTCATTCTTTGCTCTCCCTCCTGTATTTAGAAAATTATTTACAGTTGAAAAATCAATATAAAATATCCCATATTTATTATAATGCAGAACTATCTGCCATACTCTAGTGCTATAATGCCATAATGATGCTGATCATCTGTACATATCTTGCAACTTACTATATAGTTCTTATTTAAAATATGTTGAAGAACACTAATAAACAATAAAAAGCTCATCTAACAATAAAGAGCTCAACTGAAAACATTAGAAGACAAAACATTAGGGAACTGTGTCATTAAAATCACATTTGTAAAAAGAAGGCATGCTTAAATACCATCTCCTGGATATGTTTTTTTATGTAGTCACACATCCAGTGGCAACAAACAAATGTGAAACACCACATGTATTACATTTGGTCATCCAAACCCATAAACTCTGAAAATATTTCTTGATCCATCCAGATTTTTGTAGGTTTTCATTTCACAGAAAAACATGGGAAACTGTCCCATGAGTATATGTTTAAAGCAAAGATTGAACATAAATAAAACTAAGTAATTGACCCCAAAAGACTTTAGCCTGTTTAGCTAAACAGCCAATGGGGAACACTCCACATACTACATATTAGGGTACAGGAATCCCAGTGCAATAAATTAAGACTTACTCCTTATTATAAGGAAGGAAGAGCTTTACTCTTCCTTTTAGTTTTGACACATCTGGTTTTGCTCTGCTGGTTTTTTTTGGTGCTATCTTGGAAGGTGGATTTTTCAATCTGATGAGCTGATGCACATCTTTGTCTGGAACTCTTGCAAAATCACATACCACAAGCTTAGAAACCTGTATTTCCTGAACATGGCAGCTGACTGCTTGGCTCTTCTAGTGGCATGAATGCAGCACAGCAATGCTTACCTGATGTCCAGTGACATTGAGGAACTCAAACACTGAAATCGAGCTATTATGGAGGTGGAAAAGCTCACAGTCTCTACCAGAATCATTTAAAGCCTCTCAAAAATTCATCTTCATCACTAAGTTACTATTCTTAGTCAAACCCGATAACTAGGAGGTGGTTTTGCTACAGTGAGAGCACAGGTATCATCATTCACTGCCATCATTTTAGTCCACAGTGGGACATTATTATCTGCATATAGAAAAAGAAGGAGTAGCACATAAGGCTCTGGGACAACAAACAGAAGCTCTCATGACACTTCAGGGAGCAATAGACAACGGCTTCTTCAGACGATCCTGATAGTCACAGGAAAAGTGCCACTGTATTGTACAGACCACAGAGACAAAAGGTATTCCTAGAAAAATTCCTTTTTTTTTTTACCCACGTATTTCCATATTCAAATATGTGTTTCCACACACTTACTGCTACCAGGTGTACTGTCTAGATTTTGATGGACTTTTAGTACACAGCACTTGTCTTTTACAAGAGTGATTTCTAAACTGAAATTCTAAAGTTTTATTTGTGATATAGCCACAAGTTGAACAGTAAGATGCTTTGTATAAAAGTTCTGTCTTTTATTTGTCCTGCTGGTACAGTTGCAGACTGGGTAGGTAAGAGGACACCATGCCTTCAACCCAACAAGATTCTTAAAACCTGCAGAAGACCCACAAAAGTTCATCCTCCTTTTTTTGAATAGTTCATCTATCGGAATATACCTGTAACTATCTTGTCTTCTTTTTATCCTTGTATCACTGCAGCTACATGTCAGCACCATTTGAACTTTGAAGTCTTTCTACATTATCTAGCAGTCTTTCAGAATTTTCTGATTAGCCAAACAGCAACACTAAATTTGAGCAGACAAGCAGCAGAGTCTGGTAATCTTTTATGAGCAAATAATATCCTTCAGAAACATACTATCATTTAGTAACACAATGAAAAACAATCAAAAATTGATAAAATACTGGATAATTTCTTAGCTAGAAATCACTGACACCTTTCAGGTGATAAAACAATATAAAGAAATTAGTCCTGCAATTCAATTTTTACCATCATCCTGAAAAAAGGACTAGTGTCATTACCACCATTACTAGCATTTAGTTATGCATATATATACCATAAACAGAGACTGTGATACTTCCTTGAAACTCAGATTCTGCCATTCTCTTAACCTCTCTAGATTCTTCAAGTCAACAATACCTGCTCCTTTGATACAGCTCCAGCCTATGTGACCGACTTCTTATTCTGAGCTGAACCATCTGATTGGTTAAAAATAATAAAAAAATGCTGAATACCATAGCAACTGGCTTGCAGCTTTGCTAACATGCAGGAAGGATTTTTCACTTGAACAAGACTTGCAAGTGAAAACACCAGACCAAAAGCAGACCTGGCATAATATCAACAACACAACAGAACCACAAAATTTGCTCAACCCCTCCCCAATCTCTTCCCTCTAATACCTTTTGGGCAGCAATGAATCTTCAGGTTCTTACTAAAATAAGGTTCAGAGAACAAGTACAAATGTGCCATAGTATTAATTCTACATACATATCTAGGCATGGCAGATTCTTTACCAAAACAAACAAGATTAGATTTTGAAAAATCAAATCACAGAAGAGAAAAATAATAAAGTTTGACTTTCAGTTTTAATCAATAATCATATCACTCTGTAACTAAAAGGATCAAAAGTTTCTAAAGACACGTCTCCAAACATACTGAACTCCACAATGCCCAATTCAGTGATCACTTTTAGGAACATGCTGAAGTAGTCAAGACATTGATAATAAGAAACAATCACTTAATGACAATACCCTCTAAGAATTGCATCAGGCCTATAAGGAATACATCTGAAAGAGCATATTGCTCTGGAATTATGGTAAGAGTCTGTGTTCAGCTTATAGGGCAAGGTTTTGGCAGGGGGTGAGCTCTATGAGAAGAGACCAGAAGCTGTCCCACTGTTGAACAGAGCCAGCTCCAAGATAGACCCACCACTGGCCCAAGCTGAGCCCACAGGCAATGCTGGTGGCACCTCTAGGGTAATATATTTAAGAAAGGGTAAAAAACCTTGCAGCTGTGAGAGAGAAATGAGAAAACATGAGAGAAACTGCCCTGCAAATGCCAAGGTCAGCGAGAAAGGAGGGGAAGGGGGTTCTGCAGACATCAGAGCAGAAATTCCATTGCAACCAATGCAGAAGACTATGGCAACGCAGGTTGTCATGCAGCTGATGGAGAACCACAGTGGAGCAGAGATCCACCCTGCAGCATATGGAGAACCCCATACCAGAGCATGCCTTGAAGAGAACTGCAGCCCATGGACAGCTCATGCTGGAGGAGGCTCCTGACAGCAGCCATGGCCCAAGCAGAGAAGCCCATGCAGGAGCAGGTCTTCTGGCAAGAACTGTAGCCTGTGGGGGACTCAGGCTGGAGCAGCACATTCCTGACGACTGTATCCTGTAGAAAGGATCCCCACTGGAGCAGTGCAAAAGGCCCCATGTTGGAAAAGTTTGTGAAGGACTGTCAAGACTATCCTTGACTGGGATCTCATGCTGGAGGACAGGCAGAACACATGGAGAAGGAGCAGCAAAAATGCAATGTTATGGAATGAAAGTAACTCATTCCTCCCACACTGCTCAGGGGTGGCAGGAGGTGGCAGAAAATTTAGGAAGGAAGGAAGGAGTTGAGTCTGGGAAGTGACTGAAGAGAAGGTGGTTTTAGTGCTGATTTTTTTTGTCACTAACCTGCTATATTTTTAATTAGAAATAATTCAATCTTTCTCGAGTCAAGTCTGTTTTGCTTTGTGACAGTAACTGGTGAATGACATCCATCTTCCTTATTCTTTCATCTTATTTTCTTCCCTGTAGCCAGCCAAGGTCACCCCACCATGGAGTTCCTGTGTTTGAGGAAAGCATAAATTTCCCCTAGGCAACTGAAGATATGAAACCTTTGCTCTGAAGAAGAGGCACCAATCTGTTCCAGGCCGGCAGTAATGAGTCTTTACCACACTGCACAGTGGAGAATCACAGTCCTGTCTCTTCTCCATCAGGTCTGGGGTGGCTTTAATCTGGTAACTATTTGTCTGCACAGTAAGGACTCTGAATGACCTTGGCTTTACAAGTCAGGAAAATTTCAGCTTTGCTTCTCTTTGTGCATCATTTAAGAGGCATTCAAAACCTCCTACAAAGTATTATCACATCAAGAAGGCAAGATATAATGACCACAGCACATCAACCTAAACTGCTTTTAATATTAGGGCTAATTTTTAAACCAAAGAAGTCAAGAGTTAAGTTCATAACTCCACAGTATCAAATTAATGTACCTGATCTATAACCATAATATCTGAGTCGTTACTGGCATTAAGGAGCGTTATAAGCCATCCACACCTATGAAAATCCATGCACTTTCTTGCAATTAAAATGCAATTAAACCCTTACTTTGGGTTCCTGAAAATAGTGGCCTGGTTTTGTATTAAGGAAATAATGAACTACAGAGTAATATTTTTATTAATAGGTTTTTTGTATCTGACAATAAATGGCCACAAAATTTTTTAGGTCTTTTGACCCTCTAACTCATGCAGTCTTACAGGGAGTCGAAGGTCCCCAGAAACACTTCCATCAGAGATGACAGACCTTGAATTAACAAAACATACTTTGGGTTTTGGAGGTGATTCCATCATACTAGTAAATTGTTTAACATGTTCCATACATGTCACTGAAAATGGGCACGTTTCTGTTTTGTCTCACATCTCTGATATATTGTCATTCAAACATGAAATCAGTCCCATTTTAACCATACACCTGTGCTTGATATGTACATATCTTGAGATATGTCTGTATTCATGATAGAGGATGGATACAGACTTTGTTAAACACTACTAAGAACTATGTATCTGCTCAGCAAGTATGCATGCCCTCTATCATCCAAAAGATACTTACTTTATTTCAAAGTCACAATTTTGTTTACTTCACATTCCATAAAACAGTGAAAAAAATTGGTAATTTGGCTCCTCAAACAGCAGATATCAAAAGTAGAAATAAGGAAAAGCAGGACAAAGAGAATCAAAGAAACTTAGCAAAGCTACATTCAAAGTTTAGTTGCTCTTCATTTTAAAACACACACATTTCCAACACTCCCCTTCCTCATCAGATAAGAATGCTGGAAAGGCTGATCATCACTTTTACCCATTCCTCATACTTCCAGAATGGATTTTATGGTTAGTTTGCTTTGACAAACCTTTGTTTTGTTTGTAATCTCGGAAGCAAGGAATTTTTTTTCCACTTGAGCAGCAGGAAGAGAATACAAAGAGAACATAATTTGTTTTCTAAAACAATGTGAAATGGAACTCTGTGGTTAGTATTACTCATGCAAGCACACTTGATCCAAAATACCACCATACATATATGTACTCTGGAGATACCAACATGCTTCTGGAAGTACGGCCCTATTATGTGCAAGATTAGATTTTGTTCTCATGCCAGTAATTCTATTCAACATATGTCAATGAAAATATATTCTGTTCTCCAAAATTGTAAATTTACTCTGAAGAGATTATAATCTTAAATCAGAGTCCAAAGAAAAGAAAGGACAAGCCAGAAAAATGGTTACGCATTTTGCATACTTAAACACACACACTCTTGCCTATATAAATTAGAAAAACGTGGATCAAGTACAGTAACTTATTATAAAACAAAGGTCAGACTCAAGGAGGGTTGGGATACAAAACTGTCATTGACCTCAACAATTTCTGAAACAATTTTTCCATGTTTAAAGTGGCATGAAATCCATTACAAAGATGAAGTGCCACAGGAGAGATTCGGTGACTGAACCACGTAATGGTAACGCCAAACCTAATCTCAGAAGAAGCTGTGTTATACCAGGAATTTAAACCAAACAGAGCTATCCAAACACCCTGTCAAAGATCCCCTGCATTATGCACAAAAACAGCAGCCCTAGAGAAGTATATAGTATTACTCTCTGAGAAGTTTTTCACCCCATTATGAAAATGATGAAACACAGCAATGACAACACGTTAGCTAACTTGCCAAAGGACACCTAATTAAGCTACTAGAATTAGTAGCTTAATAAGAGTAAGAACTCTTTATTTTAGGTCAATGAGAAGTCTCCATCTACACATGGGTTGGTAGTATAACAGAGACAGTACCATTTCATTCCATGATCTGCAGTCCAGTTAAAAAATAGAAACAAAACAGTGTGTGCAATACAGTTATTCAGTGTGTGAGACACAGAAAAAGGAGAAACAAAGAAAGAGAGAAAAGGCTTTACTTTTATTGTATTTAGGGTTTGTATTACCTTTGGGACATCTCAGACTAGATAACAACATTCAGAACACACACTTTCTAGGTGTGCCACTTCCTCTAGGATACATCTGTTTTGAAAGATTTTTATTCGCTGCTGGTGAAGTGACAAAAATACAATCAATGAACTGTAGACACCTTTATCACATTTGCTTTTTGTGGGTTCCAAGGTCCATTGTCACAAGGGATCCCTGTAACCAGCATCTGGGATGGAAACAAAGTAAGTGATAAGCATCCCTACCTCCAAGTCCATCTCCAGAATCAACCTCATAGATGCTCTCCCCTTCCATGTTGTCTTCAGGATGCAGCAGAAAGCAAGATCTTCATCCAATTACTTGCTCAGGCTCCAGAAGGAAGCTGAATCCACCCACTCTGCAGCCAGCAGGTGATATCTTTCAAACAAAAACATAAAAACAAAGCCATTGATCCACTTCTGCTATACAACAGAGAGGTCATTTCATTTCCCTCTTAAGCCCTCAACTTTTCAAGACTGTATCAGTTATTGAACATCCAATATTGCAGCTCCTTCTATCAGTACAGTTTTTTCAGTGGGTATCTGAGCTCCTTTTTCCATTGTGTATTCAACTGTGATTCACAGTACAAACCCTCCACCAACAAAAAGAGGTATCATCAGTCCAAATTTCTGGACTCTTCTATGGGGGAAAGCCTCAGCACAGGACCATGGTCATCCATATGGCCTCACAGGACCAGGAATGGGCAATATGGAGCAATATACTACTTATCCACAGGATTAGCTCTTCTCTGGCACACTGAGAGAACTGTGAAACCAAATTACATTCAGTTTGCAAACAACAATATAGGCTGAAAGCAAACAGATCATGTGGGTTTGCTCTCTTAACACTACTCTTAGGGTTACTTTCAGTTTAGGTAGAGGGAGCATCTCATTTTAGCAATGGATTTGAATTGCTGATGAGCGTAAAGAAGAAGAATGTAAAGATGGGTATGGATAAAAGAATAAAACCACTTCTTTGTTTACTTAAGAGAAGGACAATAAGGGAGCAAAATCTCTTTTCCCTAAACTGAGTCTGAATAGCTAGTTATTTTTCTATTACTCTCTAGTGTAACTGTTTTTTACCACCACCTTTTCTTTCTGAATAAAAAACTGTTAATGAATTTAAAAAAGTACTAATGAGTCAGGAAACATCCACACATTAGAGTCTTTGAGAGACAAAAAAAGAGACAAAAAGCAATCAGAACAGCATGGAGTTACTAGTTTTGCAGCAAGCAGAGAACTGTCATGTGTCAGATGCTCATGATCTAGACAGCAAAGCAAGGATGAGCTCCAACACTCATCCCTCCCATGTAAGATTTGCAATCTGATTGTTTTTAAAACAAAGGAAAATGGAAACCAAAAGTCATCCGAAAACGGCACAAAGGTTTCTCTCTGCCAGAAATGAATGCAAACAGGCCAAGAACAGAAAACATGATGAGAGAATGATAATCAAGGACACGAATGATGTGATTCATAAAACTCTGTTTGGGTGCCATTATTAACTTAGAGCTAGTCATGGAGCAATGTATTGGCTGTTTCCCTGCCAGTTTCAAATAAGCAAATAAAAATTTTTTATTTGCAAGTCTGTGGCCTTCTCTTTTGCTCTTCCATGTCATTAGGAGAGCTTCCAAATTGTCCCATGCCACTGCATTTTATTGTGAGGGTGGAAAAGGTAAAAAAGCTCTGTATTAACATGAACTGCCCTTTATGTTTTGTTCAACTCCCTTCTTCAACTTCCTACAAACCAGAAAGCAATAAATATTATAAACAAATCTGTATTCAGGCATCAAGTAAAAGAGAATCAATAGTTCAAGTACTATGTCATTTTGTTGATAAAAAGAAGGGCATACCTAGAAGTCTCACACCAGATGACCTCTACTTCTTCAGTCTCTTCAAGCGTCTCTCTCAGCATCTGCATGTTTTTGTCGGTTTTCTGCTGGTTGGGCCAGTGTAGGTGTATGCCATGTAACAGAGCATGCATGGCACTGCAAAACACTGAGCAGACTTCCAATGGAGTGAAAATTGTAGTAGAGCCATCTTATGCTGCTGATGCCTCTTCTTAAACTTGCATCAGCAATTCAAGCTGTTCTTCTAAACCCACAATCATGTTTTTCAGAAGGTATGCTACTACCGTTTGCAGAAGACTGAAGACTGAGAAAGTATCCATGATAATGCTGATTTTTAGTGAAGTCATCCATTGCAAAAATTTTAGTTAGGTGTAAAAAAACAAAATTCACACATTTTATTTTAAAATTATGAAAATACTTACCAAATAAATAAATGGAACACAACAGTTATAGTATCAAGCCCTCAAGCAATGAATATAGGATTCCAATGATCAAAGAAGTTCTAGTGTGAATGCCACAAGATTTAGTACTACTTTTTCCAGACAAATGGGCCAGATGAGGAAATAACCATAATTTAAGAAAGTCGACCACAGTCCTTCAAATGTAAGAACTTTTCTTGCAAGTTTACTCTTGAAAAGGTCATCTTATTCTGCTCAGATCTGTGTTTTTATGATGAATGCTACCATCCTTCTGCACAGGAATACAGAATCATGTTTATATAAACTAACTGCTGACCAAAGGACATTGTG
Source organism: Calyptomena viridis (assembly GCA_013390005.1). Classification (NCBI taxonomy): domain Eukaryota; kingdom Metazoa; phylum Chordata; class Aves; order Passeriformes; family Eurylaimidae; genus Calyptomena; species Calyptomena viridis. The sequence goes on along the minus strand of WEIV01021694.1, from coordinate 78,913 downwards.
CACTGTCCAAAAACTAAACATTTTTATCTGGGCCTTATGCCTGCATGTGTGGAGAAAAAAGTAACTTGTGCCCAGCATAAATACCTACTTCTACATCTACTTATATGCAGCTGTCGCACAGCTTAAAGTATTTTTTTATCTGTAAACAAGAATGTGTGTCTTTATAAAAAATCATTTTTTCTTATAATGATGAATTAAATGGAGTCTGTGTGCCTTTATTGAAACCTGTAAGTGTAGAAAGTACTAAATTTCAAGACAGTCAATCATAAGAGTTGACTACTAAAATTAGGTATCGGTATTGAAAAATACTAGCATTTCAGTGCAAGGCTACCAAGACATTCAGTGGAACCAAAGTCTTTGCTGCTTAGTTAGAAAATTACTATTATTATTCCTATGGAAAACTGAGATAAAACAAGAGAAAGAAAAGAAAGCCTTGTTTTAAATAATTTATTATTTTATATACATTGTGAAACAAATTAGTTGTTCTCTATTACATGCTTGCTGTCTCTTCCCACTTGGCATCTGTACTAATGTTGCTTTTAATGGCATTTCACTCAGAGTTGNCACTCAGAGTTGAACTTTTTTGCGGGGAGGAGAGGCTGTTAATACATAGGAAACCCCCATTGTTCTGTTCTCTGGCCATGAAAACCTTTTAATTAAAAACTGACAGCAAAATCATGTAACAGGACTGAAATCTAGAGCTGCTCAAATGTAATCACAGCAACGGAGTAACCACAGAGGTAGAATTCTTAGTACAGAACTGCTTCACACTTGGCTGTGTGTTTACCCCTCATACAAGGGAGAGAAAAACCTGAAATGTTTCAAGTCAGCCCTCTCACAAAAGAAAAATTGCACAGCAGAGGAATGCAGTGAAGAATGAGATATGACTAAAGCTCTTTTAAAACAGAATGCAGTAATAAGCTTGATACTTTTTATATTATTAAGCATTTGAAACCTACATTACAGGACTCCTTTGGTCACACAGTTTTATTGTTTAGCAACTTCTTGCTCATCCAAGTCCTTCCCCCTACTAACATCATACACTAGGCCTCATTTTTCACCATCACAACAGAAAATAAAGCCACACGGGAACAAACACCATCATTTGGTGCTGGCATCTGATCCTTGATGAAAATGCTGCCATGAGGAAAAAACCCCAATGAATATGTCTGCTTGAGTTTTGTAATCTTAAGTCTTTGTCAGTTATTGGGGAAGATGTTTCTGGTCTTGAGGCAACAGGACATAGAAGGAGGCTCAGAAGAGTCCCAGCAAGACCAATTGTTCCCACTTTCTCCCTGACCATAAGTTCACAGAACTATCCATGTCAGGTTCAGGCAAGGGAGCAGGTGGCAGAAAGATTAAGTCAGGAATGCATAACTAGGTACTACTTCCATGATTTGTACTTTTTTCCTCAGAGTGGTTAAAGAAGCCTCATTGCTGTTTTAACCCATGCCAAGGAATTATCTTCTCAAGCAGATGTGCAGACAAAAGAGCAATAGATAATTCCTGTTATTGGTTCCCTTCTGCAGACCAGTGCCTAGCTCCAAGTGCTGTACAGTGGAGTGCACATAAGTTGCATATGCATCTGAGAAAGCCCAACCAAATGTAAATGACTGCAGTCCTCTGATCTTTCTGAAATGATGTGGTTAGCCATCTGGCTGAAGATACTGGATTTTGCAGCATTAATCCCCACTAATGTAACAGAATACTACCACTGGACTGATAACAACACAGGGAAAAGCAAAAATTATGTTACAAAAATCCATGATGAGAATATTTATATTTACACACTTGAAACCTTCAGGGAACTTGACAAGACTAATTCTCCAATTAAAGTCTGAAATATCACAGAATTTCTAGATTTCACATCAAGTGCTGCAATAACAAACCTAAAAGAATTAAAATGTAAAGGAAAGATTCAAGTCATAGAATCATAGAATCCTAGAACGGCTTGGATTGGAAGGGACCTTAAAAATCATGTAGTGCTCGCCCCGTTACATGAGAAGGGACATTTACCACTAAACCAGGTTGCTCAGGGCCCTATCCGATGAGTCCTTTGAACATTTCCAGGGATGGGGTACCCACAACTTCTAAGGGCAACCTGTTTCAGTGTCTCACCACTCCCAGAGAAAATAATGTCTTCCTAATACTCAATGTACACCTGCCCTCTTTCAGTGTAAGACCATTACCCCTTGTCTTGTCACTAGATGCCCTTGTACAAAATTCCTTTCCATTTCTCTTGTAGCCCCTTTTAGGGGCGGAAAGGCCACAATAAGGTCACCCTGGAGCCTTCTCTTCTCCAAGCTGAAAAATCTCAATTTTCTCAGCCTTTCCTCATAGAAGAGGTGCTCCAGCCCTCTGATCATCTTTGGGGTCCTAAGTCAGCATAGCAGCACACTCCTCTAACTCAAAAATCCCAGCAGGTCCAAATACATGTTGTTCAAATAGTATTTTTCACATGTTCCTACATTAGCCCAGGCTTCTAGGCTGTAACTAGAGAGACCTTCCTCAAACGTACACTGTCGACTCCTGTCCATAAATCTCAGAGGGGTTTTTTCATGTAGTCTATACAACAGATGGTTCATCTCCCTTCACCTCCCTCCATTCTTTTCTCTCTGTGGAGCACCTTGCAGAGGGCACAACTACTGTGAGTACCTCCATCTCCCTGCCCACCAGCCTCTTCTGTTCTGTTTGTCACAAACACCATGTTTTTAATGGTTTGCACAAGGTGTTACAGGAGAATGGATCTATGCTGAGAACATACTGGGCATGAGAATTAAGTGACTGCAGAGACTGACTTTGCAGTTAGTCTTTATGAAAACATCTGATGTCAAGAAGGATCCAAAAGTAGAATACCAGATCTGTAGCACTATTATGTTCTTATACCAACCTTACCACAAGAGCAGAATAAAAGTGATGGGCAATTGTTCCATCTAGTTCCCCTGTCTTGGGGCAGGATGGGAGAAAAGGAAAAAAATCTGAAAATCTGTACCACTACTTCAATACAGAAGGCCAGTGCCATGTCTGCTTCTGAAAAGGTTCTGTTTCTCAAAGTTTACCATCAGATGGATCTACAACGAATTACCAGTGAACTGTCTGTACCAGCCCTGTGTCTCTGCAGGCAGCCAACCTCACACAAGGAGTCCTGCTCAACTAGTTATTTTTGCTTTCTCTTCAGTTCTCTCATTTGTCATAGGAATTTATTCAAAGTTAATGAATCAGTCCAAAAGTCTTCATACATATTTCAGTGTTTTTCAAAAAAAGATCTCTACATTTTAGAAATGGGCATAAATCTTGTATTCACTCAAGCATAACCATGCTTGAGTTGTCCTGCAGTAAATACACTAACAACAAGCCTTCCTGACTACCAGACTTGATAATCATAATTCCTTCCTAACAAGGCTTTCAGTGAGCCTGTTTTATTATTCAGAGAAAGTCTGAGTTGAATAGATTCACCACAAAGCTGCATTTTTTTGAGATATCTCCATATGGAAATCTCAAGGAAGTCAAAAGGAATTTTGCAATGGACATGGACATTTTAAGTACTAACAAAATCCTCAGTTTTCAAAACACCAAAATAAGCTGCCACTCAAGATTTTGCAAAATAAGGTCAAGTGCTAACAAAACATTTTGCTAGGAACAGCCATGAAAGAAGATCCATGAATTCTAATCCTGCAAAATACAGTTCAGTGACAGGATAAGAACCACTTATCCTGATGAATTTCAGATGAATTTCACATGTTCATTTCTCCAAAACATTCATCTGAGTTGAGAAGTCATTTCTAAGTCTGAGGTACTTCACTTTCACACACTTTTTTTCCTTTACTAGTAAAGTTTATAGTTTAAATCCCTACCTGTTTTACTCACCGTACTGTTTTTCCACTCTCACCACACAGCACTTAGGTTTCCAATTGCTTTTCTTTATATACATATTGGGACCACTGTAAAGAAAGTTATTTCACACACTAATGTGCAACAGGGATGGCGATTCAGCCTCTCTTTTAGTAGAAAGGGGTACCACAAAACATTTGACACACTACTCTCTTCCTGTGGGGTATTGCTGTAAGTGTAGAGTGCCCTGCAAACAAAGACTTTGCATCATGCAAAGACAATATTCTCTCTTAGCTTAGAAAAACAATCATACAATTGGCTTCCTATGCTAATAGCAGTAACTATGATATGCAGGAACTGTAGAGGCCAAACTAATATTTTTTAAAGCCATCTGATGATGTTGATTGTGATCTTAAAACATACACCTCATACTATGGTTTCTGCTGTAGGCATACTAGTTCAAAAACAGAGGACAGGGTATTATATCAGAAATATTTTCTTTCAAGATGTGTCCAAGAAGCCAATTTCTGCAACTTCAGATTTTTATATACTTACTAGGAATCTGTGTATTGCAGCAAAGATTCATCAGAGTGAATCTGACATTTACACAATTGATTGCTGCACACTGTTAAGCTCTACTACTGTGACCAACATAAAGCACACCTTAAAAGTAAAACCCAACACCACAACCCATAAAGAACACCTTAAAAACACACTCAGAACATACCTCCTTGATTTAGTGAATTTTCAGTTTGCATTCAATTTAAAAGATGATGTGTTTCACATCATAGACAATGCTAACAAAACAGTTGGATGTTTCTATTTCTAGTAGAACTGTTTCCAAAGGAAAGGAACATTTTGAAAGCCACATTCCTTTTGTAATAGAAATGACTCCAGAAGCATGTAGCAAAAATACAGGACTAATCAAGATATATCAAGACAGGATTTGACAGAAACTGTACAGAAAATTTGAATTTAAAAAAAGAAATAAAGTAATAACAAGAAAGAGTGAAATAAAAAAAAATATTACTAGCACAGTTTTATTTAGTAGTATGCAGCACAAAACCAATTTGCTTTCTTTAAGTTTTAGCTGAAAGTCTAAATGAAGCATGAAATACGGCGTATTTTCTCATTTGTTTTAACATTAATTTTTAAGACAATGTTGAAAAGCCGAATTTATGCCCAGCTGTAGTTTTTATAACCAACCAAGAGAAATTTAGTTTCTATGCTAGAGCAACTGTGGAAATCAATTCTTAATCTATGACCTTGCTTACCACAGCTTGAAGCCTTACAATAAATAAATGCCTTGAGCCACACATAAGAAACATATGGTGAATCAGAGACAAATAACACAAATCTATATGTGTATCTTAAGTATTACAAAGGTCATATAAAATACAATATCAGCCCTTTTCTTGCTCTAACATAATAATGTTTGAAAGGCAGGACCAAGTAATTGCCTGAATTAATACCCAGGTGGTAAACAGTCACAAGTACCCATTTTCTTTTCAAATTACAATGTTCATCCTTTTCGAGGACTTCTTGTAGACTGCCATTTTTTTTTAGTGCGGAAAATGCTAGAATGCTTAGAAATAAAGAATCTCTGAAAAATATCTATTTTCTTTGTCCTAGCATATGCAAAGTCTCTAAAGCACATTTAAGCTTCCTTTCAAACATTTTGCAGTGCTTTACCAGTAACAACAGGAAAACAAATGGCAGAGCTCATGTGTTAACTTGCACTTAGTCACAATTGCCCTCTTTTATCTGCTGAATCTCTCAAATCCTCATCTTTTATGTTATTACTTATTCATCACTGGAGTATAAGGTAAAAGAAAGAAGAATCTATAGTAATGTCTCCTTATCAATATTTTACAATTACAGTTCACAAAAAATCCTGTAAACAAACCTGTATCTCCTTAAAAACACACCTTCCATTCTTGATATATTTTCTTGACTGTAGATTTTAAAATCAAGTAATACAAAATACTGCTAGTTCAACTAATTTCCCTCTCAATTGTCTCCTTCCTGAAACACTGCAATTCAAATGTGACTGTGACTGACACTCCTTTTGAGATTAGCATGGCATTATTAGTTTGCACAGCAGGTCACCAAAGTAACTGCTGGAAAGGTTTCTCTTACTTTAACCCTAAAGGATGTAATCTAATATGAAAAGAATGCATTAGGAGATTCACAATTACCATTGAACTGAAATTGTACATAGAAACCAAATCAGAAAAAAGACTTGTTTTCTTTAAATAAAAGTTGTAGTCAAAGTAGATCATTAGGTCCACTCTAATGAGCTATTTTCACAGATCCTCTAACACTTCATCATCAAGAAGCTAGACTTACACTGATACTACTAGGCTCATCCTACTTAGTTCTTAGTTCTCCAAGGAGGCATTACCTTTTGTCCTCAATGTATGAATTTATTCGAGTCTAAGAGCAACTTTTACAAATGTTATGCCAAGTACTTATGGATCCGAACTGATGCCTGGAAATACAGAAACTATCACATCCCAGATGCACACAATGTTTTCATACTGAAAAAATAAGCTGTGTTTGAGCCTAACCCAGAACAGACTAATCTTACCAACAGCTAAACCAGAGCACAGAAGTCTAATTTCACACATGCTTTTCCATAGCTCAAAAGCAGGAATTTTAGCTTTGCAGTGATCTGTGTTTTACACCTGGCTGGAGAGAAGAACCACATTGCAAAGTGAAGCCCCTCAGGTAACGGCAGCATTTTGCACATACAAAAGAATATGCAGTTCTCAAACCCCCAAAGATTCTGTGAATGACATTAACCAGACCTCTCCACACTGGCTTGTGGGAATGGGCAGCTCTCAGCACGGCTGTTGCAAAGTGGGGAAGCCCACACAGCCTTCCTGAGAGACAGCCAGCTGCACACCCTGCAGCACCTTCACTAACCTTGAGACCCCCTCCTCAGCACTAAGAGTTACTGCAACTCCCTACCCATCTCCACCTGCTATATCCTATCTGACATTTTAAATTAGTTTTTGTGCTACAGTCTTCAAGGCTGTTTGTTCCAACTGTAGGAAAGTTGGTGTATTAATTTGTGTTGGCAGAAACCACTTCCCCACAAACAAAACAGCAAATTTACATTATAATGTGCAGCTGCTTATAACCAATGACCCTTACAAAACAAGATTCAATATTTGTGAAACAAAGTAAAGTATTCACTGATGGCTTTGTATCAGCATAAATGACTAATTACTTTAATCAGGAAGCTCAAAAGATAATGAACTTGATTTATTATAAACACAGGGGCTTGCCCTCTTATAAAAATGACACGCTTTGCAGTTCTGGACACATATTGATTTATGGCACTACTTGCAATTCTCTTATTTTTTATTTTAACATTTAATAACGGGCGAAAAATGATCAGAAAGTAAATTGGAGCAAAACAAATTCCCAATACATTTTTACTGAATTCCACAGCAATACTTAAACATTATCCACATGCTAGGACTTCACTAATAGTAAAAATACAAAGTTATTTTGAAAAAACATTCAGTGAATAATAGATTCCTTTGGCCAAGATTACAGAAAGAGTGAATATTCTCCTACATGACCCTTTATTATCCAGAGATACCTGACATCTGTTGCTGAGACCAGCTGAACACAATTCAAATGCATTAGCTGGGGATAACTGAGAGAGTCATAAAAAATCTCTGAGGATAGATTATGAATTCCATCAGAGAGAGAGAGAGACTGAGTGCCTGGAGCCTGGTAGTAAACAAGAGTTTTTGCAGAAAAGCCACTTTGGAGAGCACTTTGTTCTATCCTGACTCCTGCACCACCAGTCCTTCACCTCACCAAAGGGCCACTTGTGGACAAACAGAGCACTTAAGGCATATCAGGTCCCCATGACAGGGCTTATAGATTTATTGCACTACATTCAAACTACACAATACGGTGACAAACTCTTACAGTACAGGTCTTTTCAATAAATACAAAAAATGTCCATGTCAAATCTACTTACAGTGAGACTTCAGCACTGAAACAGGGAAGTGGTCACAGCACCAAATCTCTCCGAGTTCAAGAAGTGTTTGGGCAATGCTCTCAGGGACATGGTGGGATTCTTGGGGTGTCCTGCACAGGGCCAGGAGTTACATTTGATGATCCTCATGGGTCCCTTCCAACTCAGCATATTTTATGATTTTATGATTAAACTGCTTAAGACTCTCTCATTCACATAAGTCCTCTAAATTTGTCCAAACAAGAAGACTGCCATGGACTTTCTCTGCATATTTATGTTGCAAAATTTTGAGGAACCCCCAGGTACATTTCTACATATTTGGTGCATGGGTGAAAGAAGAACCAGTATGTCAGAGACAGAAAAATGTTTCTGTAGTTCCCTGGTAACCAGCAAAGTTCTCTTAGATTTTTTGACTAATCACTGGAGTCCCAGGATATGCAAGAAGAAGACTGTCACACAACCGAGTATGAGTACAGTTGCTCAGTCAGTTGTACAGTGTTAATGATTATTATTGCATTGTCATTTGCTGAAAATAGTGATGAAGGGCAATGTGAGAATATTTTCAATGTGAAGAATGTTTTCAGTGATGGGCTTCATCTAACTTCAACTCCCTCTGAGCTCAGCTAAAACAAACCATATTCCTCCTCAGGGCACTGCAACAAATGGATTATCATAAAATAAAGACACTTGGCAGCCAGGTTCATATTACAGCTGCTTCTTGTGCTGACCAGCCACTGTGACCCCATGTTCCCCCATATATCCTCATATTATTGCTTCCTTGTCTTATACGTCACACTAACATTCCTCTGGGCAGAAACCACCTCCTTCTTGTGTGTTTATAGAACCAGCCATGCCTAGTGACTCAGTGCTATCACAGTATATATAAATAACAAGAAAGATACACATCTGATCCTGATTTAGGACAGAGTTGAGCAATTCAATTAAATCTCTGCATTATCAAAGCCAGTGGAAAGTTTTATTTTTGAGACTAGGGTTTTTCATATCGTATCATCATGGTTGGTATCTTCTTGCTACAAACCTTTCACATTAAAAAAAAAAATCTTTTTAGCCACCTGTCAATTCTAATACTTTGCAAATATTACCACAACCACATAAAATGTGAGTAAGAGTAGTATTTTCACTGGCACTTTTGTCAAATAATCTCTTTCCACCCAGCATTTCTTCCAAGCCTGATGGCACACACAAAGTCCCAGAATTCAGATTGGAATTCTGCAATTTGGAAGATATTCATTGTAAGATTACTAAAAGACATCTGCTTTGGCCCATTAGGGGCACAGGTGGGACTGACCCCTGATATATTCTATAACCACTAGACACCAAATCCCAATTCTGCACATCTGCTATCACAGTAATTACCGAAGAGATCAGAAAGTATGGGGTACCTACCAATATAAGACAGACTTCTAAGACATTTCATCAGACTTGGATAGCTTTCATAGCTTTCTGATAACCTGCAAGAAATCTGGGAGATACTTACCACTTATGGTTGCCTAAAACTGCATACGTAATACTGAAGGAATGCTGATAAGATCGTTTATTTTCTTTGTTGGGTTTTTAACTTGTGTAAATCCCTTTCAAATAAAGGTGCCCTCATTCTATGAAGTGAACCATCTGGAGTTCTGTTTTTTATTTTTAATCCACAGTATTAGAGGTCAAGCAGAGAACAAGTGTTCAGGGAAGGATCTGGAACAACTAAAAAAGAATGAGAACTACAAATTCAAACAGAATCTAATACAAAAAAGCAGAATTCTCATCCACAAAATGAAGATCCACTATTTTACGCAAAACAAAACCATTAATCATTAAACACATATTCGTTGGTTAAATCTGGGTTAATGTGCTACTTTTGGCTGTGGCAGAGTTCATTTTCTTCACAGTGGCTAATATGGGGCTATGTTTTGGATTTGTGCTGAACATAGGGTTGATAATACAGAGGTGTTTTTGCAGTTGCTGAGCAGGGCTTACACACAGCCAAGGCCTTGTCTGCTTTTCTTACTGCCACGCTGGCAAGGAAGTTGGGGGTGCATGGGAGGTTGGGAGGAGACACAGCCAGGACAGGTGACCCAAACTGACCAAAGGGATATTCCAGAATGTATGACATCATGCTCAGTATATAAAGTGGAGGAAAGAAGGAGCGATGAGGGGATATTTAGCATGATGGTGTTTGTCTTCCCAAGTCATTGTTACGTGTGATGGGGCCCTGCTCTCCTGGAGTTGCTTCCCATCCATGGGAAGCAGTGAATTAATTCCTTGTTTTGCTTTGCTTGTGTGTGTGACTTTTGCTTTCTCTATTAAACTGTCTTTATCGCAACCCACAAGTTCTCTACCTCTTCCCCTTCTTATTCTCTCCCCGGGACAGTGAATGGCCGTGTGGGGCTTGGTTGCTGGCTGTATGTAACCACAAGTTACACACAGAACTACCGTGACAGTGAGAGTGGTGCTACAGACCAGCATTTACTGGCATCCTGAAAATTATCCCGAAGTACAAAACACTCTTAATTGAGACATTGGTTCAGGAGAAAAACTTGTTTTGAACAAAAAAAAATTGTTACAGCTTATATTTTAAAAGGTAACTCTGTTGCAGCATTAAGACTGGAAGCTCACTCTTCCGGGCATTTATTTTGTAACAATCATTTAATTTCATATTTGGTTATGTTCAACAACTCTCTTGGGGAGCTAAACACTCTGCTCAGCAGCTACTGTCATTACTGAGTGAAATAAATGAAGTAACTTTGAAAATGATAGATCAGGCTCACTAGCAGGCTGGTTCTGCTGAGCTCAGCAAGAAGGAAAGACTGCCCAATATCTGCACCAGTGCAGTCACTCCAAGCAGCTATTCTGACCTGCACTTGCTAGCAAAAATCACTAAAGAACCATCTACCAGCAAGAACTATGAGGGAAAACTATCATTCACGTGCACACTCAGGTAATGCCAAATCCTTCCTAATCCCCCAAAACTTCAAATAGTAGAAGCTATCACAAGCAAGATTTAAGACATTAGTATGTCAGCTTTATCTTCTGTGGAGCCCTCAATATAGAAGCATTTCACCAGAAGAGACAAAAAGAGGCTACACAGAAAGAGGAGGAGGAGAAAACTGACCAGATAAAAGAATTTATCTTTTAAATTAAGAATGTTATGGCCACAGAACCATGGTCAACATTAGCAAGCACTACAGATTAACTATACTGAGAAGATACACCTCAAAAGCCTTATTGGAAAGGCAGGGAAGGAGAAGAGAGGGTGGGGAGGAGGAAGGGGAGGTGAGGAGGCATTAAATATACACAACAGATGTGTGCACACTAAGCTTGTATCTTCAAAATTGCAGCAACAGGTCTATTTATTTAACTCATTACTACAGAAATGTGTAACAGTCCTAAAGCATTCAAAATAAGGACATGTATAGCAGAGCAGCTTATGTTTCAACAACAGAACATGCTGTTTCCCCTCAATCAGATTTGAAAGTGGCAGATCAAAGAGAAACATTTAAAATTAAATGTGAGACCTTACTCTGATTAAAGAAAAAAAAAAAAAAAGCATATATTGCAAATACATAGATATATACCTTTTACATATATATACATATTGCAAAGTTAGAGATTCATTGACTTAGCCTATTCTGTTATGTGCACACATTCCCAAGCTCACAGTTTTATTTTTCTGTAAATTCACCCTTAAAGGCATCAGCTTATACAGAAGGGCAACAGCTGTTCAGCTCCCGGCACAATTAGGATTTGCTGTCTCTGTGATATTGGACAAGGAGTTAAGGTGATCCTAAATGAGTGCACCCTACAGTTTTACTATTACCGTCTCAACTTCCTTCCCCTTCCCACTATACATCTCTGTCCCCATCCCAATATCCATCTCATATTTTTAAGTGACAAAAAACATTTAGATTATACATGCACCATGGAAACCTTTGCTTTGTTGAGATTAGTAATAGTGACTGCAGTGAGATGTTTGGTTTCATACCATAGGGCTCTCTGCCTTTGGCACAGCACTGGATCTTGTAAAAGATGAAGCAACAACAGAAGATTTTCCCTATCATCAAACATTCAGTTTAGATTTTACATTTACTTGGCTCATGGAAAGAAAGAAAAAGACACACTTTGCTGTCCAGATGAGGCACAGTGTAAATGGTGACACACTCTCTGTATATGATGGAAAACAAGATCTGCTCTACAAGGAAAATTCTAAGCCAAACTGTAAGACTCAGTCAGGTGAGTTGGAGATCTGCTTTCTGGACCTGTCTATAAATCTTTCCAGGATGGGAGAGGCTTTTGTTGATTTGTTGATCTTAATCATTCCTCCACTCCCATTTCCATGCAGTTCTACATCCAGTTGCCCAAAACAGCAGTTCAGCTGTTTCTTTTGCATATTGATACTACAAAACTGATCCTGTGAACAGACAAGCCTTATTCTGTACCCAACATTAAACGAGCAGCATTTTCTTCATTCAGTGTCCTGTTCCTGTGAAGGGAAGTTAAGGGTAGGGTCAATGAGTGGAACAGATCTATACAACACAGCCTCACCTCTAAGCAGAGTTTCAGCACATAAACTCTATTTAACTAAGCTAATAGCATAAGCAAAAGAGTATAAATATTAGGAAGAAAAATACCATAATGAGGAAAATACTAGAAAATAATGATCTCTATCACTGTGAAACCAGCAGCATCATGGATTAAAATCTTATGACTTGCAGGTAAGGCTCAACTTGTCTTCCAGCTTCCTTTACTTAATGTTCCTCAGAAGTGCTCAGCTCAAAACCAGCAACAGATCTGCTCAGAACTTGTGTCAATTCTTATAACTTAGTACAAGTTATAAGAAAGCACACACTTGCACCATCCACAGCAACAGAGATTACTTCAAACAAGAAATCCCTACACGCTTACGAGGAGGTTCAAGGGCAGAGGTAGCAAGTTCACAGTGCACTTGGCACAGTCCCTGCACTGTCAGCAGTAAAACCAAGGCAGGCCAAGTACACAGGCCATAACATCAGTTTTCTTCTCCACAAGCATTTAGCCAAGAGGATGTTTCACCGGGAGGGGGATGCAGAAGGAGGGGAAGGGAAGGAAGAAGCAGCATTGGCATTAATCTAGCAGCACCACCCTACAGGGCCCCCGAAGGTTTTCCAGTGTCCTCTGCCCCATCAGGGACAGCACAAGCCATTCAGCCACCAAGGGAGTGGGGCAGGAAACAACAGTGAATCAACTACTTCCAGACGTTCAGACTATTCCTCACAAATCAAAACTGGGCAGCCAAGCCTCAATGTAAAACAAAAAAAAAAAAAAAAAAACCAACCCAAAATCCTAAAAAAAAAACAACCAAAAAAAACTTTTTAAATA
>WEIV01021694.1:40221-65422 GCA_013390005.1 Calyptomena viridis | reverse complement strand
AAAAAAAAAGCATATATTGCAAATACATAGATATATACCTTTTACATATATATACATATTGCAAAGTTAGAGATTCATTGACTTAGCCTGTTCTGTTATGTGCACACATTCCCAAGCTCACAGTTTTATTTTTCTGTAAATTCACCCTTAAAGGCATCATCTTATACAGAAGGGCAACAGCTGTTCAGCTCCCGGCACAATTAGGATTTGCTGTCTCTGTGATATTGGACAAGGAGTTAAGGTGATCCTAAATGAGTGCACCCTACAGTTTTACTATTACCGTCTCAACTTCCTTCCCCTTCCCACTATACATCTCTGTCCCCATCCCAATATCCATCTCATATTTTTAAGTGACAAAAAACATTTAGATTATACATGCGCTATGGAAACCTTTGCTTTGTTGAGATTAGTAATAGTGACTGCAGTGAGATGTTTGGTTTCATACCATAGGGCTCTCTGCCTTTGGCACAGCACTGGATCTTGTAAAAGATGAAGCAACAACAGAAGATTTTCCCTATCATCAAACATTCAGTTTAGATTTTACATTTACTTGGCTCATGGAAAGAAAGAAAAAGACACACTTTGCTGTCCAGATGAGGCACAGTGTAAATGGTGACACACTCTCTGTATATGATGGAAAACAAGATCTGCTCTACAAGGAAAATTCTAAGCCAAACTGTAAGACTCAGTCAGGTGAGTTGGAGATCTGCTTTCTGGACCTGTTTATAAATCTTTCCAGGATGGGAGAGGCTTTTGTTGATTTGTTGATCTTAATCATTCCTCCACTCCCACTTCCATGCAGTTCTACATCCAGCTGCCTGAAACAGCAGTTCAGCTGTTTCTTTTGCATATTGATACTACAAAACTGATCCTGTGAACAGACAAGCCTTATTCTGTACCCAACATTAAACGAGCAGCATTTTCTTCATTCAGTGTCCTGTTCCTGTGAAGGGAAGTTAAGGGTAGGGTCAATGAGTGGAACAGATCTATACAACACAGCCTCACCTCTAAGCAGAGTTTCAGCACATAAACTCTATTTAACTAAGCTAATAGCATAAGCAAAAGAGTATAAATATTAGGAAGAAAAATACCATAATGAGGAAAATACTAGAAAATAATGATCTCTATCACTGTGAAACCAGCAGCATCATGGATTAAAATCTTATGACTTGCAGGTAAGGCTCAACTTGTCTTCCAGCTTCCTTTACTTAATGTTCCTCAGAAGTGCTCAGCTCAAAACCAGCAACAGATCTGCTCAGAACTTGTGTCAATTCTTATAACTTAGTACAAGTTATAAGAAAGCACACCCTTGCACCATCCACAGCAACAGAGATTACTTCAAACAAGAAATCCCTACACGCTTACGAGGAGGTTCAAGGGCAGAGGTAGCAAGTTCACAGTGCACTTGGCACAGTCCCTGCACTGTCAGCAGTAAAACCAAGGCAGGCCAAGTACACAGGCCATAACATCAGTTTTCTTCTCCACAAGCATTTAGCCAAGAGGATGTTTCACCGGGAGGGGGATGCAGAAGGAGGGGAAGGGAAGGAAGAAGCAGCATTGGCATTAATCTAGCAGCACCACCCTACAGGGCCCCCGAAGGTTTTCCAGTGTCCTCTGCCCCATCAGGGACAGCACAAGCCATTCAGCCACCAAGGGAGTGGGGCAGGAAACAACAGTGAATCAACTACTTCCAGACGTTCAGACTATTCCTCACAAATCAAAACGGGGCAGCCAAGCCTCAATGTAAAACAAAAAAAAAAAAATAAAACCAACCCAAAATCCTGACAAAAACACAACCAAAAAAACTCTTTATAATTAATGTTTCCTTTCCAATTACACGTCAATTCTTTTGAATGTTTTTTCACAGTTCTGGAGGTTGAAGAATACTGTCCTATTGTGCTCTGTCTGACATAAATGGGTGGCCTTGTCTCCAGCAGCCCTGCAAAGCTAAGTAAGCTAGCACAGAGGCTCTTTCCTCATTAAAAAAAAAAAAAAGTTGGTGTAAAAACTACCAATAAAAATATCTTGGAATTTAAAAGAAAACCAACCAAACAAAAAAAAAAACAACTGTTATCCAGAATAAATGTTGTAATTCTGAATTTACCTCTACTGCTTCCTACCAAGAGAACAAACACGGCGCTGCTGTCCCAATCTGGTCACAAACTGCCAGAATACACAGCTTCATTCTCATCTACTTAATTAGCAAATTAAGGGGTTTTTTCTTTTAACAAACTACAGAGCAATATAAATGACACTAGGTCATTTAGCACTGAACACACATACCCACAGGTAGGATCTGGTAGACAGTGTTAGAGCAAAACCTCTAAATTCCAGCCATCTTTGACCTAAGACTCCAGATAAAAACTCAAATTTTTTTTCATTCATAAGTTCAGCTCAATTTCCTGAAATTTTAATCACTAATTTTTTTCATTACATATTAATAAATATTAAGGGATTGATTAAAATTTAAGTTCTTATTAAGATGCATCTGTCCTTGAAAACAAATTTTTATTTTTCCTGAAGCATATTCTTAAGTATTTTTTTAAAAAAGAACACATTTCTTAACTTGCTTCATCTCCCTAGAAGAACCTAAAGTATTTGATCAAGCAAAAGAAAGTCTACCAAAATCCACAGCCTCCTGGCACAACCGCCAAGTGCAAGAGAAATTCTTTATCAACTCCAAATGTAGAGTAGATGAGCCTAAGAAACAAACTGAAAACAGTATTTAAGTGCCAATAAACCTTCCTTTTGCCCCAGAAAATCTCACAATTCTAGGGACTCAGTATTTATTCTGCTAATTTTTCTCTTGCTGCATACTAAAGTAGAAAAAACTTAGTGAAAATTTAGATTTCATCAACCTCAATACCCTTGAGATGTTAGGTCTCACTAGTCTTCCCAGAATAACCACTTCACATGGGGTTTTGTAGTTAATCTGATTGTTTGACTTTATGAAAACTCATTAGCAAGTCAGGATTTTATGGAATGCAG
Source organism: Calyptomena viridis (assembly GCA_013390005.1). Classification (NCBI taxonomy): domain Eukaryota; kingdom Metazoa; phylum Chordata; class Aves; order Passeriformes; family Eurylaimidae; genus Calyptomena; species Calyptomena viridis. Next base: position 62,434 of record WEIV01021694.1, on the reverse strand, counting down.
AGGATGACAGTTACCTGTATTGTATTTGTCATGATGAGAATCAGATGGCATTTTCATAAAGCCCCTAAAAGAAGGTCTACATTCTGTTCCTTTTCATTTTTGTCTGCATATCTCACCCTGTATATGCAGTATTTTTTCAGTTAAACTGTTTGCCACATCCGAGTTCAAATACTCTGCTACAAGATTAAAGGTAACACTCTCAAAATCAATTACAATGGGCCTCAATTTTCTAGGGGCACTCAAAGGAAAATAATTAAATGGGTAAATGGAGGACTATTTGATTATTTGTTCCTTGCACAGTGTCTGCTACAAATACATATTTCCTTACTATCTGCATTACAGGAATATCCCAAGTCTCGGGCAGGGTTGGCTTTATGCATGCAAACAGAAAAACGTATTTCCTGCCCTCTAAGAGTTCACAGCATTGGCAATGGTCATGCAATGAGTTCCATGTGTGACAACACTTGAACCTTTACAGATGCCATAGTATTGCTGTAGACTACTAAAGAAATATAAACCCAAGCATTTTCATACACAGTTATGCAGCTTTTGACTGATAATGGTATCCTGATCACAAACTGCTGGACTAAAACTGTCAATCTAAAGATTAATAGAAGGTAAAAACTTAGTCCTTCACAAACCCCAGAGAGACAGGTGACAAATTCCTTTCTACACACTCAATAATTCTAAACAGCAACATGTTAAAAGCCTATGATAACTACCTGGTAAACTACCAACAGATTTACCTGGTAAAAATACGACATCAGTGGCACAGCCTGAGAACTGAGCAACGAGTTTCCATTTCCAATAGCTTTGGTTCTTTAGTCTTCCTTTTACTTACAGACTGCATCAGCATAAAGTTTTGATTAGAAGGAATTTCTTTCTGCTGCATCTCAGCAGCTTCTTTTTAGAAGTCCACTGCTGACACATGAAACATTTCTAAGTGCATCAAATAAATGCTTCCTTCTGAACAATCTAATATTACACAGTTCCTTCCAACATCATCACACATGGACCAATGTACTCCACCCTAGCTCCAAACCTGCTAGGGAAATGCTTTTCAAGATATATCTCCAGGAGACTAGGAATAAGCAAAAGTCCCATCTAGATTGCCTACATATAAACACAGATCTCTATCACCTTCACTAAAAGAAAGATAAAAAGAAAACGACATTTTAGCGTGCGGGTTTCCCAGTTGTGACAACAAAAAAAAAAAACATTATTCAGAGCTTAAAGCACATCATTATGAGCTTAAAGTGTTTCTCATTCCTTCTTTGTAACCTCTGCCTTTGACACTTGACCCAAAATTCTGACTATATTCCTTAAACCCTGTTGCCTAGTGGTTAGTGAAAAAATTGAGTTTATAAATCAAGCCTTTAATTCACTGTAATTCAGAAAAGATATTTAGATACCCTCTCTGAAGACTGGTTTAAACTTTCTTCTACTCCCATCCCTGGACATAACCAGTGAGGCTACACAATCAACAGACAAGCCGATACAGTGGAAGCTCTTAAGTCAGGGATCTAAAAATTAATGCCAAAGCCTTTTCCCATGTGACCAGTCACAATGGAACCAATGTTATACAAGTTAATATTCCAGGGTGGAGGTTGTGAGGATTATCCTGCACTGGGATGCTCTGGGTAATAGGTTGGTTTACAAGTATGTTCCTTTAGATCACCACAATTCAATCTAAATATGCAGAAAAATCAGACTCTGTATTAGTATTCACAGAAAGCAGACACAGAGACAGAAAGATGAACGTGGTATGAATAAAATACAGTGTGAAGAAAACAGTCTCTATGACCATCCTTTTGTGTTTGCATTGACAAAGATTTATCTGTATTTTTGTACTTGAATTTAAAATAAAGTTTATTTTAAAAAAGGTTTAATTGTGACAAGGTATATAATTATCTTCAAAGGTTTACACGGCACAGAGGGAGGTTTCTGAAATTCTGGACTCAGTTCACACAGGTGTGTGCAAGAACAACTCTGAACCTTTCTACAGCTTTGTCAATAACAGATTAGCAATCTGCACTGCATTCAAAAGAGCTGAAAAAATCAAATCCACATGATTTATTTGCACCAACAAATGTTAAGTAAGGTGACTTAACAGCAAATATGCCTAATATTATACATCCTAATGCCATGTATTGTCCTGACAAGGATTCTCAAACCGTTCTCCACCTAGAATGACTTTACAGATCAGTCACACATGACTTCCCAAAAGGACTTTGTCATTAATTTTAATTATGAAACAAAAAAACCCACAAAAAACCTCCAAAACCCCACAAACAAACAAAACAAACAAAAAACCCCAAACAGCCAAAAAAAATCCCAAAGAAAAAAAGGAGCTCTTTAGCTCTATATGGAATTAACACTATTCTGATTCATACTCTTTAAAGTAAAAAAATTAAGAAATCCCTTCAGGAAATCTCCTTTGGTTAGCAAAATTAACTCTTTTTATTCTATGATCTTGGGGAGACAGGAATAATGCTACATTTATACAACTATTGAATTGAATACCATGTTCTCTTGTTACTGTACCTGTTTACAAACATACATAGAAACGGAGTGAAACAGAATTACAAATGACAATCAAGGCATTGCAAATCCTTCACACAGCATTTGAAGCTACAGAAATAATTCACCATGACCTAACATCCTTACTAAGCCTTATTTCCATTTTCCTAATTGTATTTCTTTATTTAAGAGATGTCAACTTGGCTGAAAACAGAATGCTCCTCACTGTGTTTGAAGTATCTAGTACTTAAATAAGTCTAGCAATATATATGAGAATTCACCCACCAAACTTGTAAGCACTCACTTTTGTTCCGAAAACTTCCATTGGTCACTAATTCCTCTCACATAATTTATCAAATATTTCTGGTTTGGATGCCAACTATCTATTGTAACTGTAATACATACTCATTATTTTCATATAGTGTAGAATGCTGCATGTCTAACTTTAGATAGGCAGATTTCATTAATTGTAACATAATCTAAAAAGGAACATTAGTTTACAGCTTAATTGGTGTTAATATCTAAATTACATAGTAATTATGAAAAGAGAAAATGTTAAGATAGGGCTTTACAACAGAAACCTAATAGTTCATTTAGATACTGGAAACCAACATATACTTCCTTATCAATTTGTGGTGCATTTCAAAGCATGCCTCCTGGTCTAGTGCTCTACAGCTCCTCTTTCACACACAGCTGCCACCCGTAATTACTTTTCTGTACCACATTTATAACCAGGGTGAATCCAGTTATTCACATGCCACTTTGTAGACATGTACATCAAGCATTGACAAAGTTTCTGGAAACAAAACACAGCAAAAAGAAAAATGCAAAGGTGCCATCCAACCACAAAGAAATACCAAAATGTGACAGCAGCCAAGCAGAATAGTGCAACCCCAATGAATCCAGCCCATGCTGCCTTACAATACATAAACTGATTATTTGTTAAAGACTGGTGGCTCACTCAAGACAAGGGGTCAGCCTCCATCCAACAGCCTGTCCTGCAGGAACCACCACCTGGTGGCAGTCACTGCATGGACAGAGATTCTTCCACCCACTCACCTCCAGAAGTGACCTCTTCCGAACTGGGCTGAGGAACATTGGCAGGACAATGTGGGGAAGCTTGCATTGCTGCTGCCCTTGCTATACCTGTCCTGTGGAGAAATAGAGGACTTAATTTCCAGGGCTGTCAATCAGCATCTTCCACATTACAAGTGAAGGAAAAAGAAATGAATTTGACAATCCTTCTGTGAGCGAGTACATTCTGGGGTGTGGTGAAGAACCTCCACCTTCTACTGAAGCATTTGGATTATTTCCATGTCTTCTGTGGAGCTTCATTTGTCTGCCCGGCCAGCAAGCTGGATTCTTTGGTTCATGAGCTGATGATTCTCTTGCCAGTTACCTACATAGCGAGCTGAGATATGGCCAGAGAATCAACGTAACTAGACAGCCTAAAAAAAATAATTAAGGCAATCATGTTTAAAATAATCTCTCAACTCCAACATGAACAAGTAACCATTGAGTAGCTCGCCTTTTTACCTCCATTTCAAAATGGTGATTTTCTGTTCTTTACACATTTCCTTGCAGAAACCATAGATGAATTGCATAACAAGCAAACAGCCATTTTGCTTCTCCTGTCCAACCAATTCCACAGAGGCATTTTACTTTACTTCCACATTAATTTAAAGAGGGTTACCCCACAAGAACTGATCCTAACAAAGACCCTTCTCCTTTAAAAAGGAAAAAAGTAAACTTTCCACACTTCCCATGGTTTCCAGCTAGGACAACAGTTTTCAGCCACTAGTTTTCAGTGTGACACATACAAGTGATTTGTACATATCAAAGCACAGTCCATTAGAGAGACCGAGAGACAAAAATAACTGTACGAAATACATGAATAAATCATTCTTTTGAGTGTGGTGATGAATGCAATGTTTTACAATGTTGAAAACAATTCTCTAAAGCCCTACTAAAACAAGTGCTTGTTCCAAAAGTGATGTCTGTGTATCTTTCAGGAGCACCATGATGTTTTTTGTTGGAGGAAATTTGAAGTTTAGACACCAAGATAATGGTGAGACTAGAAGCTAATGACCCACCATTTTATTTTGGTATGAGTGTGCACTGAATACTGTTCACAGGCAGGAACAACTTCCAATAATTGATCAGCGTTCATTGCAACTGCTTAACTTTGGTCCATGGCAATGTTTATCATGCAAGTGAGTTGAGAGACAAGACAATGCCTGTACATGTCTATATATAATTCAGAACTGCTGAAAAAAAAGCAAGCCAAGAAAATTCTGATTATAATAATAGGGCAGAGCAACTCTATTAAGGGGGGAAAAAACCCAAACCCTGCACTTGTATTGCATCAATTACTTAAGCTGAACAGTAAATGGAGGGGTAAACAGAATTATTCACTCCTTATTTGGGCAAAGCATATTTATGTATCACTCACTTCCTTAACAAAGATGCCACACAGAATTTTTTTTTTATTTTTATTTTTTAATTTGCCACTATATACTGTTTTTCTCTTCATAAAGTTCCTAATTTCCAACACATTAATCCCTTCAAAGCAACAAAAAAGTTTATGTCTCTGAGTATCTACTACCTTGGAGTATATTTATGGCTGTTCATGGGCTATGCTGACAACGAGACTTTGGCCAAGATATTTGAATGTGGAATCTCCAAGAGAAATAATAACAATTGGTCACATATATAATACCATACTTAATAAATCCAGTATTTAAACACAAAGTACGATACAGCAAGTTGGCTCAAATACATAGGACAATGATTAATTCTGTCCCAGGCACTACAGATCAACATTCTGTTCACCTTCTAAGGCAGTGGTTATTCTAGGCATTAACAGGAATTTTCAGTAAACATGCTCCTTTGCTTCATGTGACAAATCCTGCGTATCAGAAAGAACCAAAATGAAAACAACCTGACAACCTTAGGTTTTACATACTGTCCTCACAGAATCACCGAAAAGCTGCCTCCAAAAGACTATGATACATGAATAATCTAGGTATTACAGGAAAAATACATAGATATCACTGATATTTTTCTCTCCATAGAAAAGAACTCAAATACATCAAAATATCTAGGTATATTTTCTAATAATCATTGAAAGGGCTAGGACTTCTAGTGTGTTTACCCTCACTCATATGCAAACTGTTAAAACTTAAAACTGGGGAGGGAGGAGGACTCTACAATTGAAAGTAAGAGCTGAAATTGTCACAAGTGTGGATGCTGTTTGTTTGCTTTAACAATCTACAAAAACATTGAATGCCAAGGTTCTCACACTTTGAAGGTAACATACATTTATTTCAAAAGCAAGCCTTAAGTGTTCAAAACAAGCCCTTTATGCATTAAATACTTCAAAGAGCCTTTCCTTTGCTCACATCCCCCTGATTCTCTCCCCACAAATGGTTGTTCTTAAACCTCCCCTACAGTCTACACTGACCTATGTTCTCAAGCACTTCAAGAGACACTTTAACCATGTAGGATATTTCTAAAATGCAGGATCATTTTCACTGTCTGGGAGAGTAAATAATAGAATAAAAAAAAAGAAAACAATTTTGCCTCAGGAGGAAGATACATGTTTCAGAGATTAGTCCAATTCAAACAGAAAGCTCTTCCAAGACAGAAAGCACATGCTATTTTTAGGATGAATTCACATTCTACCATGATATCCAAGCTAGAATATGCTCTTCCTCCTTGTTTAAATACTGGATAGAATCTATTGTGTACATAAGGACTCTAACACAGCTCCCAGACTCAGTTCTCAGATCCACCAGGAATTTTCCTGTGAGTCCTACACAAATCATTGTTTTTTCTACAGTTCATTTTCCCTTTGAGAAATAAAGAAAACCCACCTTTTAATGTCCATGACTAGAGAAATAAATGGTGAGAAGTACATTGCATGAGCCTTTAAATGAATGAATCCATGGTTCTATGGCTACAGCAGCAAATTCCCCAGTGACAATATTCAGGTGGTGCTTGAATATAACCTCTCCCATTTCCTGCAGGTGGGAGAGGACTTTAGTTGAAGAGACCTGAGTCTCTTCGACCAACATATAGCTAGTGAAATAAAGCAAAACTGACAATTTGTACCTACAGCTGAAACATGTTCATCATCCCTATTATGGAGCCCATAACTGCATTCCATCATCCAGAAATGATGTTGCTAGTACCTGAACTTTAATGGATAGCCTCCAGAAAAAGGAATAATAGCAGTTTTAATATACAACATGCTATGCCTTTGCTAAAAATCTATGATTTTTTTATGCAAGCTAAAAGGAATATTGATTTCTTTCGAGTCTATTGCACATTAAACACAATTTCTACTGTTGCTATTTGAAGTATCAGATAAAAATGCCATCTTTTTCACCAAGAAAAGAATCAGCAACTCTTTCTTGAAGCAGAAATGTCTAAAGCTCCTTGGTATATTTCAAACAATCTTGGCAGCTGGAGGTAGTAAAAAATGTACACTGATTCATAAAAAAAACATAGAGAAAATCCCCTTTCATACCAGCCAAGCTTAGGGTATATTCACTGTGCACCGTGGACTGCAAGATGTTGCCAATCTAGAACACCCATACTGATATAACTAACAATATAAACTCTGGGCTTCACTTCCACGTCACAAACTCAGGAAAGACAAGAAATAACTGTAAACGAAAAAAAAAAAGTGCAAAAAATTCTGCACTTGGAGCAGAAGAGCTACACATTGGCTGAAAAGCAACTGGCTGGAAAGGACCTGGGGTCGTCCTGGATGTGAGGCCACATATGAGCCAACAGTGGGTTTACATCAGCAAACTCAGGCTGGGCCAACAGTAGGAAGAAAATGGCCAGAAGAAAGAAGGAAATCACTCTGCTCATCACTGATGAGGCTACAATTGGAACACTGTGTCACTAGAGTTCACTATACTTCCACAAGTGACTGAACCAGATTCTGACAAAGTTAACCACTATTCTTAAGACTGATTAATTGAAGTGACTAATTCTGCACTTGGCATGCAATTTTTCTTCCAAAAAATACAACCATGCTAATTTGTCAGCCATAGTCTATTTCTTGATAGTGAGTTACTCTTTCAGGTCATACCTCTACCAAAGACCTCTGGGATGCTCTTAACAGGAATCACTAACTACAGGAAGACTTCTCATCAGTTTAAGTATTCACCTAAATGTTCTGCACGTAGCCCAAAAAATTCACTGTGTCATTACAATATTATCCCAATATTACCTTTTGGAATCTGTAAAAGCATCATTTAGGAGGACAATATGAACTTAACAAATAAGCACAAACCCAAAGGGATCTGAAAGGACAGATGAAGAATTACTGTTTTCTTAAGACGTACATTTTTCAAGATTCTGGTAGAAATAACCCTGAAAAGTATCTGTAACAAAGAAAAACTATTTAAAGGCTAAAACTGTGCTACTGACATTCATGAAATATCCTGTAATTTTTTTCAGGGAGATTAAATTATACCTTTCATGCTACTCACGCATTAAAAGATCTCCTGGTTAGCATTAATTTGAATTCTATTGCAACATAAATTAATACAACTTAGAAACATTTATCAGCCCTTTAAATAACAAACTGATGTGTCTAGGCAGCATATTCTTGAAAAGAAGAAAAAGACATACAATTAAAACCTGAATCACAATTACTTTGCATTTCAGAAAGTTAAAAAGTAGCCTGAAGCAAATTACCTCAAAGAGAAAATCTGGAGAGCAGTTTTGCTTCAAGCAAAGACTTAGCAGTATTTAAAAGAAAACAATGTGCAGCATTGGTAAATCATACAGCAGGCAAAAGGGTCAAAATAAAATGAATGGGTTGTACTCAAGTTAGTATAAATCTGAAGGCATTAAGCTGCTAAGAAAACTTGCAAAGACAGTATTAAGGTCACAGTATTTAACAGAATAGTTTTAACCCCAATTTTAACCTTAAATATCACAAATCATATTATGCATGAGAATTTCCAAGAAGATTTCCTAACTCATTAAGCAAGGGAACAAAATTATAATTCTAAAAAGTTACAGGAGCTACAGAAAGTCTGGTTTTTTGGTTAAAGAATAGCATATGGTTTGCTGATGAACAGGATTGCAGAAAACCCTAAGAAAATTAAGTAACAAATCCACATACTTTTATCTTCCAGATATTTTTGTGTCAAACTGCAGAAAGTACTTACAGTACAGTATTGACAGTATGTAAAAAAAATCTAAGCTTTGTAGATTTCTGAATACAGTAGAGTTCAGCCACATATTTTCACCTTTTCCTATTTTTGTCCTAAAGAACAAAACCAGTAATAGTACTGAATTTCTGAAAATTCAGAGCACTGTGACTCCCAGACAGGTTTTTGGTAAGCAATTACTTCATGTGGTCCCAGATTGAGTCAGTTCAAAAAAAGCTCATCCAGTATCAGGAGCTATAAACTACATCTCCACACTGTATACAATGTAGTACTGAAGACAAAAGTACCTCAGGTCATTGTACAAAGTAGTTAGAACAAACAGAGGCAGAGATTAAGACAGATGCACAGCTGAAGAAGAGATGTAGATGTGAGGCACTGGAAGAGGTTGCCCAGAGAAGCTGTGGATGCCCCATTCTTGGAAGTGGTCAAGGCCAGGTTGGATGGGGCTTTGAGCAGCCTGGTCTAGTGGAAGGTGTCTTTTAAGGTCCCTTCCAACCCAAGCCATTCTATGGTTCTATGACATTAAAATCATGACTCTCAAAAGACAAACTAAATATGTGGTTTGTACACACATACATATATTTTATGGACTTACCATATGTACACAGAGTACAGCCATGACAAGCCAAGCACCTGATCCAATCCCACCAGTGCCAGGTCCTCAATGGACTTCACTGGACACTAAGTCACAATCACATAAAGGCTGCAACAACCTGTCAGGACTGTAAAGATGACATTGTTCCTGTTTGATGGAAACATAGATCTTAGTGTCCTCACAAAACTAAGCAATGCGTTTCAGATTTTCAAAAGCTACCAGAGTAGATAAAACTGAAAAAATAAAACTGAAACATGCCCGCCCTCAAAAAAAAAAACCAACCACCACCAACAACAAAAAAAACCAAAACCACAAACAACAACCAAACCAACCAACAAATTTCCATTATTCACTCACTTCCAGTTCTATAGTGGAATGGTAAATTTAAAAAGGAAATACCAGGAAGTTTTCCCTTACGGTAACGTGGTAAAATCCTGAGCCCATTCTTCAAACAAATCTGTTGGTACTAACCTGTTTAACTGGGACCCTATCCAGGTCTCCAGGCCTCCCCTCAAAGCCAGAAATTCCTTTTCAGTACAACAGTGCAGAAGTAGGGTCTCTTCAAATTTAAAAAAGATCCTCCCCCTGCACCTGAGGGTCCCCTACAGATGATTTTGTGTCACATCTATGTACTTTAATAGACAGTAAAAGAATGGTACTGAGTGGCAGTTCAAGGTCTTGCCCCCACAAGGTTCAATGTATAAAGCAGAGAGAGAAGAAAGAACTTGAGCAAATGCTTTATGGTTTTGGCTGGACCTTTTTTTTTTTTTTTTCAATAAAGATTCCTGGAGCTTGAAGAATACCAAGTATGGCAGAAAAAGGCCAAGTATCACTACAATCAAGTCAAGCAGCAAATGGAAAAAGAACAACTGTAACCAAGGAAGGAATTCTGTCTCCTTATTTCTCTCCCCAGCAGTGCTTGGATCTACACATTCCTGATGTCTCCAAAGTCTGAGCAGGGAGTATTACTTCTAGAGACAGAAATGTTCAGAATTTAAAGCTTTGAGGTCCTGCTTGAACAGAGATGGAACAGTTGCCATCTGGCAGGAATTAAAGCTGGTATGGAAATTCTCCAAAAGGAATTAAAAGGTGGTCTGGGAAGTGGCCAAGAGGAGATCAAAGGAACTTCAGCATCATGAAGACACATAAAGAGTAACTTAAAGGCAAACCATTATGTTTAAGAAAAGTACCTGTTCCCTGGGTAGAAGGCTGTGTGAAGCAAGGGGAAAATGTGACTTATTCCCGTGAGATATTTAGTCCAAAACTATCTACACTCTCTTGTATAACTTCCAGTCTTGACCACATGTCAGACATTTAGGAGAACAGATGTATCTTAGATTCACCCCAAATTTTGAACTCTAAGAACACGGGCATGATTAATCATTAATTTTACAGAAATACAACATCAAAAGTTTTTAAAGCAGCCACCTTCAAAAATAGAAATGGACCATTCATGGATATGAACTGGGTAGCCCCAGAGTTGAAAAGAGGAGCTCTGAGGATTCTGACTTGGAAAAATGTTAAAGTGAGCAGTTGGGTTACGGCTTTTAAGAGATATTACAATGAACAGGTGTTTTACCTCATCTCTATTTCTGCCCTATGTGCTACTATTCGACTCCATCAATAAACTGTTCATGCTTCCATGAATAGAAGCAGGTTTAGAAAAATAAAATAAAAACAAAGGAAAATCTTTCTGTGCTCCAGCAGAAGGTTTCTCAGTGGGCCACAGAACAAGAAACAGAATAAACAATGATTATATAAATTCACGAGAACCACCACTTACAAGCTAAAGGATAAGACTTCAACAAATTCCTTGTCCAGGATGAACAAATTGGTGAAGTTACTATTTCTAGGTGAAAAAACTGTGCTCAAGTTTGTTAGAACTGTGCAGTAGCTCTTCTAGTGTCAGGTTCCACCCATGATGGCAGGTCCCAGTTAAAATGTTTAGGTATCTCTTCCTGTCACATGTAGTCAAACCTCATCTAGCTACCTTTTATATATTCAGGATGCAGGTATTAAGACAATTGAAATAATATATCTTGCCTTGCAAACTCCTACAGGGTTTCGCTTATACAATAAAACCTCAGATTTTGGAGTTACAATTTCTGGACTGCAGTGCCAAACTGAACAAAAAGGAACAGGAGTCCTTCCATTGTTCAGCTTTGAAAGCAGACTAGTGAGTTCCTTTACTCCTTTCCTCAAGCTCAGTTATATTTGGATTCTATTATTGTGATGGAGCATATCTGGGCTCATACGGACAAATTTCTGAATGAAGATTTCTAGATCAAGGGTGACTTACAAGAGGGACATTAAGAGCTTAGAAATATTTGCAACATTGCAGGAAAGGAAACTTCCAAACTGAATATTTTTTAAAGAAAACTGAATTTGACTGCTAACAATAATATTCCTGAATTCAGCCATTAAAAGGTTAAATATAGGAATAGCTTCCTGTGCTAACCTCAATATAACTACATCCATCAAGTCTACTCTGTAATAACCAGGCTGGTGTTTGCTCTGTGGAGTCCAAATTGCTAATTCCTCCCATTTACAACAACTTCCTGGCTTTCAGGAACAAAAATCATTTTCTGTCTAAATATACTTACACTTAACAATCAGAAATGAATCCCTCTGCAAACAACTCTCCACATTGGCAATCATCTTTGTTAGTAATTATTTATAGCACAGAAGCATCAAAGCTTTCTTCTTTCAGATTCAACTTTAATACTATTACTACCATTTGCCAGGTACATCCAGGACAGCTGTCAAACATTTTTTCAGTAATACTTCTAGCTTGTATTTCCTTTCCCTATTTATTCGCAGCAGCGTGTAAATATTGCAAAAGCCTTGCAACTAGGTGGCTTTGAAGGAGCTTTGAAGGTTCACTGCCCTTCAGTCTTTACCACACTGACTGAACAGGTTGCAGAGAGCAGTGGTGGGACCCTGATGACAGACTGCACCTCTGCACCTGCAGGAGACAGCACTGCCCACAGCAAGCTGTGCTCTCAGGAGCAGCCACGTGTGGTGTTTCCCTCCCTGCTAGCAATGGTCAAATTTAAAACCTTGCCAAGTTTGCTGACATTTTCTGAAGAAGCTCAGGTTGGTGGGCTTACCAGTGCCCCTTTCACTCTATTCTGATCCTTCCCCTGCAGCAGGACAGGCTCCAACAGTGTCAGAGAAGGAAAGACGGGCAACCCAGTCTACAACTTCCTCTGGAGAACGGACCATTTTCTGACAATAATCACATCCATATCAGTCTCCAAACAAACCCCACACTTTTAATACCTTGAAGTTATTTTTAAGGCATGAAAAAGTGAAAGAAACACTGTCAGTGGTACAACCTAACTGGGAAAGATCAATATAAAAAACAGATGTTTGTTTGTACTCTGTACAAATCACATTCAGCAATGATTTCTGCAGGACAGTTCAAAGTTAAGGCAATTAAAACCCTTCATTTGGATGTAACAAATTCTTGCAGCTAGTAAATCTTGAAGTTTTAATATAATTGGCTGATTTGCAATATCATTACAGCTAACAGATGCAACTCATTTGTTTTACAACTAGCACCTTTGTAACATTCTCACAGTAACACAAAAGGCCTCTGCTCTGTATGACTCTTCTTTCTGAAATGCATGTGGAAGCAGAGAAATGTCTAATCTAGCAATTAAGGACCCCCCTAACCCTGGAAAATAAAATCCCTGTCCAAGCAATGTTTTTCAGAAAGCTGCAGCTCATCACCACCACAGAGGAAAATCAGAAATGCAAGGACACTGATTATCACACCATGGTATAGGGAAAGTTTCATTCCCATGACCAGCAAACACTGAGACACATAGAACAAAAGAGTCTGTGAATCATATGGGACTTGAAAGACACACAGAGCCCTACATACAAGCTCTTACTGTCCCACATCCCAGTGCTGAAAATTCTCCATAGTCATCTAATACTTCTAGATTCACATTTCAAGCCTAGGAACTGGAAGGAATATAGACACACCAGGGAAAAAACCATGTAGTAGCAGATCCATCCACAAGACTTTTGTGAGTGGAACAAAAATACAGGTGCACACAACACCACATTCACATTCCACTTGATTAATGAGAATAACCACCATCCATATGACCATTACCTCACCTTAGCATCAGGCATTCCAAGAATTTCTGAAGATGTAATGATTGACATCTACCTATTTCAAAGAGATTGTGTATGTGAATTATGCTTTGAGCTTCACTGCTGATTAAAGAGAATATACTTAACCTAAATCTTCCATTCAAAAAAAAACCTACAGAATACACATCTGACTTCATCTTGTACTGGTTGTTCCCATATCACAGATCTGCATGCAAAAATGAGAGAGATCAAATCAAGCAGGGTGTCAAATGAACATGTAGCATGACAGGAGTCTCCTGTGCTACCTTGGGAGCCAGTTTTGCCCTGCACTTACCAGTCCCCTGTGCCTATTTGTTGAATATTTCTAATTAATTATTATTACTGAATTTAATTAGTTCTATTTTTCTATCATAGCACAATGTAGACATAAAGACAATCTATCAGATATTATTTATGAAATAATGACAGACAGATCCTGATTTACAGCTATATGTTTGAAAATCCTGAAAAGCTTTATTAAAGACCTTGTGCCAGGTTCTATCATAAACTGAAAGCTCTCTAATAATAGAACATGAGATCGTGTTGACTGGATAAAAGTTTAGAAATAAATTACTGAAAACTTTTTAATGAAAACTATTTTTAGTTTCTATTTGAATGCTCATTTAACATCTTAGATTGAGGAGAAATAATATGGAGCCATTAAAAATTGAGAGAAAGAAATAACTAATCATTTACTTTTAATTCAACTCTGATGAGCTTTATTTCTACTAGGAAGTGGCCCAACAGATAAAGCATGCAATGGCTGTCTTTAATGCAAACAGTACTATCACAGGCACCATTAATCTCCGAATTTACACAAAAGGTGTTACTTTGTACAGTCATTGACTACTTGCAAGGCCTGAGTCACACAAACAACAAAAGCACTACAAAACAGGAAGAAATAAGGTGACAATAATGAAGTTCTGATCAGACTTGCGTTGAACTAGAACTATAGGATAATAAACCAACTTCAGTCTTTTACTTTCTTCTGCACTCTGTTTCTATGTAAAATGCACAAATGTCATTATATTATTTTGTAACACGGATGTTTGCACCCTTTTCTATTTTTTTTTAAACAGATGGATCAGCGAATATGAAAGAAAAAACCACTGCTATATTTGACAAAACAGATCCCAAACCCCTGTCTTATTAATAATTCACAAATGTCACTGAACTGCATGACATGTTGTGCTGAGAGATTTTATCAGGAATTGAGTCTCTTAATGCACATTTTTATTACTTCTCTTTGCACTGGTAAAATACAGTCTGCTCCAATTTGCATTGAAGCAATAACAAAAACGGATACAAGAGTTTTTCAGCAAGGAAATATTCCTGAGAAAATTAACTCTCTTAAAATATATAAGGCTGCTTTGCTAGGTGGGGTTTTTGTTCTTGGTAAAGAACTGGGGAATTCTCACCAGGAACCAGTAATATAGACCAGCAATACAGACATTCACAACTAAGGGCAAGCATAGCATTAACCTAAGAGCTACAGAAATAGTTCCTCAAGAAAGTGCCTCAACATGGCCAGAAGTTAATTTAAAGCTCTTTCTTGTTTAAAAACCAAAAGTCACCATAATAGCTCCATTTAATTTTCTGAGACTATTACGTCCTCTACCATCCTTTCCTGGCCAAAACAACTACACTACGAGCCAGCAAATATCTTGTCTTCTCTTAGGACACACCCCTTGATACAAGGCCTTACCATGGTGGATGAAATAAAACTATTGAAGGAAAGTCTCAAAGATACCGAAACTAGTAATGATGTAGTAACACAACATAAGCAGTAATGATTGATTACTTTTTTATGGGCGTAATAAAAGATAGTCAGCTCTTCTTCTATTATAAAATATTCAATGTTATTGTATTGTGTTTCGCATTTTAAACTGATGCAAGAACCACATTTGTTATTCTCTAAACTCACTATTTAAATATATGACACACTGCTGAAATGTCTGGGGTCTACACAGAAAGTAAAATGCATTGCAAAGTACAGTTTTCTTTTCATAATGATGTATATACTAAATAAACTGCTCCTCTGGTGAACAATGGCAGTGACTCTACCTGTAGGGTGTTGTTCAGTTTTACATTATTCAATACTTTTGAATTGTCAGTTTCAATTAGAAAAGAATCTGGCACAGCTGTCGAGCTTGCATGGATCACATTTTATGCCTGCATTTTATCTTACACATACATTGCACTGTTGACCTCCTGAACTTCCACTTTTAAGGCTTGTATGTAGCTAAATCTATTACATATAGCAGTTACATGGCTAAATAAACTATAAACATTTCTATTTATAATGTTACTACTCTGCTGACACCTGAGAAAAGCTCCAGACAGGTACAAGCAGGTTGTGTTGCAGCTCTGCATTCTCACTGTCATGGAAGGAGCTTGGCTTGTTTGTCATGTAACTAATATTCTAGATTGTTCTTGTCTTTTATTAGTACATTGTCTTCACTTCTTCAGGACCTGTAACACTACACAGCAACCAAATACATTTATTGTTCAGTTAGTGAGTGCAAAATCATCTGTTGATTACATATGCATGTGAAGAGAGCCAATGTTGCCATCAGTCCCTAAGGGCAACCCACCAAAACCAGTGAGCCAGTATTAGAAATTGATTCCTTTGCAAATGGGGAAGACTGCAGCCCAGTTTAACCACACTGGGTAACACTTTATGTGACACTGGCGAATAATTGTCACATGGAGATCATGACATTAAGAGAAGATCCAAACCAAGTTAACTGCATGCCTTTAAAGCACATCCTGCAGCTCAGAGCAGCTTGAAGTGCTCTCTTTGGAGGATCTAACAATCACTCCTCAAATTAACCCCACCCCTTAAGAAGCAGGTCTTCTGAAGAGGCAGTAACAAGGTAACATTAACAAGTTCCTGCTCTCTGGGAATGCTGAGAACAGCAAACTAAGAAACTTAAGTCCCAGTCTAGGACCAACCATCCTAATCCTATTCCTGATTTATAGTTTCTTCATAAAGTAGATTTGGCAAATAAAATACAGACAATGATATTATGAGTGCCTAACAAATGCAGTATGAAAATTATGTCACAGGAGTACTTTGAATGTGTAGCTGGTACTGCATTATGACAAGTGCTTCTGACAGTGTAATTCATTTTGGCTTAATCTATTCTGCTTTTTCTGGGCTTGTCGGAATAAATTGCTGCCGCATGTTGCCCATACAGACGTTGCCTTAACTGTCTGTGCTAAAGAGATCCAAGCTTTGAGTAGTAGCAATGTTTGAACTTCCTGCATGGTGAACGACACATCCAGCTGCAGGTTTAAGTGAGTGAGTAAATGGATCAGTGCAAGTCAGTGTCACAGCAACACTCCAGCCCTGCCTTCGTGGCTCCTCCCAACTAAGCTGCATGAACAAAGATTACAAAGTCAGCAACATCACTTGGATGGAATAAACCTTATTAATCCAAATCTTCCAGGCTACCCACAACATTCATCTGAATACCACTGTGAATAAAAGAACCAAATCCGTGCACAAAGACATAACTACATCCTGTTTAACAAGGGGCAAAGTTATGCTTTAACAAGGTTTACCCCTGTTCATACTCAACTCGAGGGAAAAAAGCCCACAAGTGATTAAACTAAGAATAAGCAGTAATTTCTAGGGTCATTCTAAAATTGTTCCTAAACAAGTTCTGTCAAAAGATAAAAATCATCAATATTAACAATATAAAGAGAGATTATGAGAGGAAGAGATACCTCTTGTACTTTTCTTAACAAGCAGAAATCAGTGAACTAGACTGACTGCTGGTAAGCATGAGCCAGCAGAGTAGTACCCGTTCACTATATTCATTCAATACTCTCAGGTATTAAGCTCTTATTCAAATTATAGTTCATATGTTTATGAAAGGAAAGAGCATAAATAAACACTTTTTGGCAGATAAAAACAGGCAATTTCCCTTAACTTTGATTATTGAAGAAGAGAGATAATAATTTCTTTAATTAAGGAGGAAAAAAGGCCTCAAAATCTGTTTTTATTATCACTAGAAAAAAGAAGTCTTTTGTTATCCTCTACAATAAACGTTTCACATGGTTATGATTCAATATGTTTTACATTACTCTGGTAATTCTCATTGTTCTTCAAATACTATATCTGAGGAGGTTATTACACCATTAACATGATTAACTTTTTAATAAAAGTTAAGCCATATGGAAGCAATAAGCACAATTTGGCCACTTAAATGACTGGACAGTGCCCATTCACTTCTGCCCCACTGCACCAGTGCAGCTCCACTGGCTGCACTTGCATTTGCAGGCCTAGACCCTGGGGAGGAACCTGTATCTCTCTAGAAACTGGAAGTATAAACAACTTTTTATTCCTTCCCAAAACAGAGATCTTCCATAAAAAGGCAGGGATGAATTCACATGCTAACACTTGTCTGCATGTAACCTGCAACATGCCTTCACCATCAGAGAAGCCTTTCTCCAAATAAGTTCAGGGCCATGGAGATGAAACACATCCTTTAACAAGAGTTTGGCAAGAACAGTGAATTTTGTTGATAATTTCTCTGTTAATCATTAAATCGGTAACATACAGAGTAACTGAATTAACATGGCAGTGAGCAAAAGAGTGGCACCATTGATTCCTACAACTTTTTGCCCCTGCCAGGAATATAGCAGCCCTACCAAACAATTCCCTGTTCTGAATCAGATCCTGTGTGGTTCATCCCAAAGCCCAGACACAGCAAAGCACATCGGCAGTCCTGTGAGCTTTACCATTAATCTTAAGCACAGGTAACATCAAGGGAACTCTAGGACTGAAGGACATTCTCTGTCCCCTAGAGCACACAAGCCTCCTTTATCCCCCTTCCCCCAACTCACTGTCCACAATTTTCTTGCCCCCTTCCCTAACAGACTCTGTCTGTAAGTAAGGAAGGATCATGTTTCTCCCATCCGGCCCATCTTCTTTTCCCGTGCCCCTCCTCTCTTCTGAGTGCTCCCACAGCTGCTGTGGAAATAACACATTGTACTGGCCCAACACCTCCTGGGCAGCTGCTTCCCACAGCTGTGGTGCAAAAGGCAATTAAGATAAAACACAGCTCAGCAATGAATCACAAGCCTGAACAGATCTCAGAGGTCATCTAGTCCATTCCTCTGCCCCACGGGAGGCTCAGCTATCCCTGTCATTTCTTACAGATATCTATGTCACCTGCTTTTAAAAACTTCAGTGATAAAAATTACACAAACTCCCCAGGCAATATATCCCAGTGTTTCATCACCTTCGCAAGGAAGTTCAATCCTTCCTCACAGGTCACATTTTCTTGGCCTCATATCTCTCTCCTCTCTTTCTTTACAAGTCTCATCAGGTCTTTTCTGGTTTTCCCACATGAACAACTCCAGTTAAAGGAGTTTGCTTCAAAAACTGCTTTTGAAAGTGATCATTGAAAAACTTACTGTATATTGCTGCTGGAATTAAATCACCTTTTTCCATTGTGCAAATGTAACATAATTTTAAGACTTTAAATGACAGAGTTATACAAGTCCTGCTCGTTTTAATTCAATTTGGTTTATTGCAGTTGTGCATATTAACAGGAGAAACAGGTCCAGGTTGTCACTGTTGTCATGTGTGTTTCTATAATGCCTATTAGTAGAAACAGTATAACATCAACAGTATAACATCAAATCAAGGAATTGTAGAGATTTAAAAACCAATTCAATTTTCCATAGTCAAGGTAAAGCCACGTTTCATCCAGATAACCCTGATGCTACAAAATAATGACCTATCAAAGAGCTGAAACTTGACTTTGCTCAAGCAAGCAGTTTTGTTAGGCACACACTCAATCCACTAGTGAAAGCAAAGGAAATCAGATTTGGCTCACAGATTTCCTATACCCTGAATTCATATGTCATCTGATTATTTAGGCTTTCTTAAATCACTGAAGAAGTAAAAGAGGAAGATAATTAAAGTAATACTACAGTTAACCCACATCTTCTTGATTACTGCTGGCTTTACTTTCCTCAGGGAATAGTTAGAGGAAGAAAGTGCATGTAAAGGTTAGAAATATCTCCTCTTATAAAAGAATTTAGTCTGCTGCATGGAGCAGCAAGGACAGAGGACACCACTTACCAAGATTTTAATACTCCGAAAACAAGATAAAATTGTAGTTATTCACAGGTAACAATCAATCAGTAACTTCTCTAATATACTGGACACAATGTAAAGAATCTCTTAGTTTTAAGTAGTGGATTAAAAAATCCAAAAACCCCACAGGAAAGACTTGGATTTGACTCCAAAGAAGTATAACCAAGCAACACATTACTGCCTTTCTATATACATGTTGCTACATGCAGCACTTAACACGCCACAGGACCAAATGCAGAGACTGTGAAAGGACTACAGGCCTTTACACATGAGAAGTGTTAAAGACTGTTTCATGGAGCCAAATCTTAAAACAAAAAACAAACAAACCAACCAACCAAAGCAAAAAACAAAACCTAAACCTCACAACAGAACAAACAAAGCACATTTTAAGCATCACTTTAACTTATGTATTCATTATGTATTTTTAACAAAGTATCTCAATGAGAAATTTAAGTTTGTGTTGTTCCTCTTTGACCTGAAGGTATCCCTGGAAAAATTTCATAGATAAATCCATCCCCTCATAATTTTCAAGATCTTTTAAAAAGTGTAGCAACTTCAGATATAACAGAAGAATTTTACTATACCTGACCAACTGAGCATTCCCAATAAGCATTGCACTAGTCAGAGCTGAAGAACTAACACTTTGCTACTGCAGGTTTCAAAATAGATGCCAGCATTATTGCATGATGACTTCTGATCACAGGGAAAATATAATACAGGCCAACATAGATATTCAAAGTATATTTTGACCCATTTCAGGCAAGCCACTCTATGTGCTATCATGGAAGAACATCCCGTCATTCCAATCCAAATATCAAGTGAAGATAAAACGTAAGAAAAAACTAACACTTGCATTAGCAGCATCACCAAAAATACTAAAATCTCCACCTAATTTTTAGAACACCCATGAAACAGAAGAATACAGATTTGCAAAATCCACATGGAATTATTTTCCTCAATTACAAAACAGAGAGACTTGAAAATTCAATTTTTAACATAGCTGCACATGCACATTAAATATACATCTCACTTTCACCATGTAATAGGTACACTGCAGTCATTATACTGTGCACTTTGCAGAATCTAAGGCATAAAGTTTCCTCAAATTTTATTACAGGTGACTAAATCTCAAAGCATAAATCATCATTCTGACAAAAAGCATTAACCAAAACTTCAAAACAAATTTAAAAATTACTGAAACATGAACCAGACTGCAAAGAATGTCCTTGAGGCAAGATTAGCAAGCAATTACACCAGTCACTGGTAACAGTTACAGCACACGGTATTTTTAATTTGTCTTCTGAAAAATCTGCCTTGTGTCCCCAGTGTGGCAAAATCATCCAGCTGTTTTCTACATTTTAAAAAAATTCAAATCATCAATAGTCAAGAGAGCATCAGCTGATCACATTTCAGGATGCAGCACGGGAGTATTAAGTGACTGAGCATTGATCAAATGACGACAGAATCTGGAGACCGAGTCTCAAATAGTACTGGTTGACCCTGATGTTAAGTATGTTCATATTATATAAGCCTACACTTAACACTGTTTCTGCTGCTTAAAAGCGCTATTAAAACTGCACATACAAATATATTTGCATAGTCAAACACCTACAAACACATTTCTCCTCTTCAATCAATTCTAAAATGGCCTGTTCTTAAACCAACTTTCTGGCAAGGAAATACAGACCAGAACCTGACCCAACCACTTCACTGTTCTCAAGGTAAATTCTCTCTGCATTTAATGTGTGTCACCTGCAGGAAAATTCCTTTTTATGTAATAACCTACCAACCATTGAATGATTTAAAATGAAGGTGCCTTTTCTTTTCTCATGTACCTTGCACATACACAGGGGATGGAAAGAAGGCAGCAGTATTTCAAAAGATGATGCTTACATATCCCTTCTAAGTGTATACGGTTCTCCAGGGAACAATCAACCGAGCAATGTCTGTAAGGCTCAAGCTATAATTACCAAAATGAGATGCATAACCTTTAATACACCAGCTAACAGTTAACTTTACAGATTATTTCTCTTAGTTTGGTGCTCTCAAATCTTTCATCTTTTTTTCAAGTAATCAACTGCTTCAAATCTTCCACATTGCAGCTACTGTGCATTCAATGCCAGGTGCTGCACACCTCACTAGCAGAAACTCAGCACAATGCAAGACCTTCGCCAGCCCATATAGTTTCATATACTGCTGTAGCATGACAGAATGCCTTCGGGATTTAGCAAATTTAAACAGATTCTGTTGCTACATCCGACAGAAAAACGCTTTGAAATTCCCCCTGTTTAAAAGAGAAAAAAAAGAACAGCTACATCTCCAAACATGACAGTGCATTTCTGGCATAGACTATGCAATGCAAGAAGAGAATAATGACAGTATTTGTGTTACCTTCAGTCACATAGTTGTGGTCTCGCAGAAAGCTGTGGTTAATTTTCCGTGTGTCCGTGTCCTCGCCCATTTACAGCAGGATTACTCAGCATGCCTATCCGCAGTGGACTGATAGCATCAGCAGAGGTCGTCACAAGAGCACCATCCATGCTGCCACTGCCTAGCAGAGGCGGGGAACACACCGGGCCACTGAGCACAGCATAATGAGAGCTACTGAGGCAGCACAGATTGGGGGGGCGAATAATGATC
>WEIV01021694.1:10810-40196 GCA_013390005.1 Calyptomena viridis | reverse complement strand
AAGGAAAAAAAAAAAGGAAAAAGAAGTAGCAGGAGAAAGCCGGAGGGAGAAACGGCTCCGAGAAATTACGACTGCAGAAAGCCAGTAAGGAGCTTGCGTGAAGGGAATACAGGCACTTCTCCCACAGTTAAAGAATAACCCAATTGTTTAGAGAGGTACTCCTTAAACAAGTGCCCACGCAGCGTCTCCTCCAGGTGCCCGCTGCCGGGATGGCGGGCGGCGATGCCGGACTGCAGCAGGACCCGCCCGGAGCGGGCTCGGGCCGCGCCGCTGTCACACGCCGGTGCTGCATCAGCGCTGGCCCCTCCCCGCCCGCGGCCCACCCGCGCCGCATCTGCATGGAGCCAAGTGAAAAATGGGACTGCAGGTAATCGCTGGAGCTCTTCTGCCGGGAACACAGGCGAGGAAAAACACCGAGGGGAGGGGATGAGGGAGAAGAAACTTCCAGCCGCTTAACCGGTTTTGCATCGACACGTACTGCACACTAACATGCGGCCGCAATTTTGTGCTAGTCGTGCTGTCATCTGCAGCAAACGCAACAGTCGTTCAATGTCAGCCTGCATAAATACTACTGAAATTGCCAAATATCTGCCTATGTGAAAAGATTTGTTAGAGGCAAGGCAACCATTCAGAAAAAGTAAGATAAAATAACTGCTATTTAATTTTTTTTACACCCAGTTTGGAGATAATTGACAGATTACAAAGTATTTAAAAGCTAGGGGCAGAAAACAACCTCTGTGGCTTCCCCATACAGGAAAGGAAAGCTGGACAAAGGGAATGTATGCAGGTCACGGGGTTTTCTTAAACCTGATACTATCTTTCACTGCATTATCCTATCATCTTGGAGAATGTTCAAATATGTATGCTCAGAAATAGGAACATAAGTAGAAGAGGAAAATTACTCACTTGCATTATAAAATAAAGCTTGCTCTTTAGTCCAAACGTTTAATGGCTAATACTACAGCAAAAATCTTTCAAATTAACAGACAAGCAACTTCCTTAAGCTCTCAGTATCTTTTCAAGAAACCACAAACTGTTTGCTGCAGAAAGCACATATTCTGAAATTGTAAGCACCACTGAAGTTTAGGTATTTGAATAGAAAACAAATGGCTTTGTACCAAAACCACCACTACAGCTTGGTAAGGGAATTCACAATCACAAAACCTATTTAAGGGAGAGAAGGAGGGTCGTGTGCTTAGGCCCTGGAATTGAACACAAATACTACAATTCAGTTGACAGCATTACTACAGCATTTTGTGTAACCCTGGATGAATCTTGCAGGCTTTTTTGTTTCATTTTTATTTCTTTTTAATGACAAACGGTTCCTGAAGGAAAATTCAAGTACCCTGCTATTACTATAAACAGACATGTGACTTTGAAAAAAGTAGAGAACTACGGAAAACTCTATGCAGGTATAAATGTCTAATTTCAGGATGAAGTAAGGCTGGAAGGAAAAGAATAGCATTAAAATGACCTTTCTTTTCTCATAAATAAAGCAAAGTAAAACAGAACCATCTCCAACCCGACAAGTAAGTATTATAAAATCTTCACATTGACCAGGTCCAAAAGTAAAAGAAGTTAGTCGGTGCTTGCACCTCTTCAGAACACATTTTATTTATATGCAGGTTTTGTGGGTAACAATACTAGAAATGTTACTTTTTGCACTGGGAGCATCAGTTAATACTGTGCTGGTACCAAAAGCTCTCCAGTGTCTGCCCTATTCTCTTCAGAAATGAGGAAACAGGCCTTGCTAATACTGATACTTGTTTTGTATAAAATGGTTCTAATCTATGTGATGGAGCTGGTTTATTTTGCCCTTCTCTGACACATTATTTTATCATCTGGGATTTGTTTTCCCAAAGACAAAAGGGTCTATGAGCAATACGTACTGCACATGAAATCCCAACTCTGCCAAAGTCCTTAGAAGAGTACAACAAACAGCCAGTTTACACTCAACTATTTAACACCATGGTTAGACCAATCTGGATAAAGAAGGCACTTCCTTTCAGCATCTGTGAAGGAGACAAATTGCTTGGTCTTAGAAAAGTAACCTCGATGCTTCTGTTAGGAACCTGAGCTCCCTATATACTCAGTCTTCTTTAGATCTCTCATTCTCCATTTGGCTTAAGTTTCTCAGTCAGGCATCCACATTAGATAACAGCATTAAAATGACCGAATCGTATCATGTTGGAAAAGACCTTTAAGGTCATCAAGTCCCACCATCAACCCAGCACTGCCAAGGCCGCCACCCATGTTCCTAAGTCCCATATCTACACGTCTTTTAAATACCTCCAGGAACAGTGACTCCGCCACTTTCCTTGGAAATCTGGCCCAGTGCTTGACAATGCTTTCAGTGAAGAAATTTTTCCTAATACCCAATCTAAACTTCCCCTGGTGAAATTTGAGTCCATTTCCTCTCATCCTATCACTAATTGTCTGGGAGAAGAGATCAACCACCACATGGCTACAACCTCCTTTCAGGTAAAGAGCAATAAGGTCTCCTCTGAGACTCATTTCCTCTACTGGAGAAATGGCCTCAGCCTTGCTGAACCTCACACAATTCACCCTCATCTATCGATCCAGCCTGTCCAGATCTCTGCAGAGCCTTCCTACCCTCCAGCACATCAACGATTCCACTGGTGATAGCTGCCAGCTGGATGTAACCGCATTCACCTCCACCCTCTGAGCTCAGCCACTGAGCCAGTTTTTTACCCAATGAAAACCACACCCATTCAAGCCATGAGCAGCCACTTTCTCCAAGAGAATGCTTAGGAAACTGTGTCAAAGGCTTTACTAAAGTCCATGTAGATAACATCCACAGCTCTTCCCTCACACACTAAGCAGGTCACCCCATCACAGAATGAGATAAACTCAGTCAAACAGAATCTGTCCTTCATGAACCCACACTGGCTGGGCCTGATCCCCTAGTTCAGTGGAGAGATCATCTGCTCCATCACTTTCCACACACTGAGGTCAGGCTGACAGGTCTCTAGTTCCCTGGATCCTCCTTCCAACCCTTCCAGTAGATGGGCTTCACACTGGTGAACCTCCAGTCAACTGGGGCCCACCCCTCAGTGAGGCAGAAGTGCTGGGAAAAGACAGAAAGCAGCTCAGTGAGCAGTGGCACAGCTCCCTCAGTACCCTCGGGTGGATCCCATCCAGCCCCATAGACTTGTGTGTGTGTCTAAGTAGTGTAGCAAGTCACTGATCATTTCCCCTTGGATTATGGGGGCTTCAGTCTAGTCCCTGTCCCTGTCTTCCAGCTCAGGGGGGTGGGTACCCGAGAACAACTGGTCTTACTATTAAAGACTCAGGCAAAAAAGGCATTAAGTGCCTCAGCCATTCCCTCATTCTTTGTCACTATGCTCCCCCTGCATCCAGTAAAGGATGGACATTGTCCTTAGCCCTCCTTTGGTTGCTGATATATTACAGACTGGGGGTTGCTCTGTGGAGAGAACACTGAAAAGCTTCCTCCCATTACTATTATGATGCTAAAACTGAAAGAAATGTCACCTTGCAGGGCATTTGATCCCAAAAATCAAGCAGCAAATTTGAGTAAAAATGTACAGGAACAATTTAGATCTACAAATAAACGGAAAATGTGTTCTCTCTGAGAAAAAGAATTTTATAAAAAAATTATTATTGAAAATAAATTGATAGTAAATAACATGAATGATGTGTAGAATCTCAAAAAAGTCACACTGACAGCCTGTGAAAAAACACCAGGAATAATTTCTAAATTTCTGTGACCAAGGTGTCTGCAATTTCTACAGTACTTGAGAGAATTTTGCCCTTTCTGCTGTTTCTTCCACATAAGGTCACCCAATCATTGCCCTTTATTTGTCCTCAATCAGTTGAAGCTTTACAATTTCTATGGTCTATGGTTTTGAGCCTCCCCCCATTATTTGTTAGATGTAATTTAAGCACTTAAAGGTGTTTTCGTTTTCTTCTAGGAGCCAAGTGGACATTTTTTTGTGAAGTCAAGATAATAACTCACATCCAGAGATAATTTTCTCTGCTCGTATGGGTCAAATTGCACTTATTTTTCCTTCCCATTTTTAAGTTAAAAAAATCTCATAAGGAGGAATGTAATGAGGAGAAAGCCTTTAACAAAAACACTAGACAATATTCCCTGTGTGCATGCAAATGCTTTCCCCAAGATTATGAGCCAAATCCTTACTGTGTGGCAAATATTAGCACTCCACTGACTTAAGTAGGTCAGTTCACATGAGAAAGATTAGCAAAATTCTGCTCTAAATTTGTAGCACAATGCAAATTTGTGAGCCAATGTTTATGGATAACTAGCTGTGCCATTTTAAAATGCTGCTTATCAATCCTACCAATGACCTACATAATTTGATCTGGTCAAACACCCAGAGAGAAGGTGGGGGGGAGAGGGGAGGAACGTTTTATCAAAATATATCAGTTACTTGGACTTTCATGTTAGTTCATAATCCTACTCATAAAGCAACACACTAATTGAGCTGAGTATCGTACAAACACAGAAATAAATTAATGCCTTATCCTTAAGAATTTCTCAGTAAACTATAAAATCAAAGAACTAGGTACAGTTCAGCAGAGACATTTAAGTAAACAGTGAGTCAGTAATGAGGACAGTCCTGGTTTAGAGTTTTCTTCAAAAGGAGGTCATGTGGAGAGCAGCAATACACAAAAACTGGATTCAAGAGGTTGAAAAATAACCGCCTAACAGGAATAAAGCGAGCTTAGACATAAAAGGAAGACTGGCTAGTGGGTCAAGGAGGAAAGTAAAAGACAAAGGCAGGCATGACACAGATGCCAATACAGACTGCAGGTGTCGGTAAGAGAAGAGTTAAAAGGAGCACAGCAAACAAAAACTGGATCTGTGCCAGGAGGAGAAAAATCTGATAGGACAGGGAAACAAAATAATTTGAGGAGAGGAATAAATCTGTATTTCCTTTTGTCTTTGAGTAAAAGAATTGGAGAAAGGGGATGGTAGAGAGGAAAAACAAAACCCAACCAAACAAGATAAAAAGAGCCAGAAGCTAAAGCAGGAGGCAGCCAGTACCCTGAGGTTCCTTGAGGAACCAAAACTAGTTATGACACAAATGGAATTGAGAATCTAAGATGTGGTAACAGTGTAGTCTAACAGTGTTAAGGAACTGAAAAAGAGGAGAACAAATCTTTGGCTGAATGACTGTTGATCATGTTTGCTCATTGCCTTTCCACCAGGAAGCTCTGCAGCAGGAGAGAGGGAGGAACTAGGTGTTAGAAGGCAATTGGTCCTTAGAGTTCCTGTGTGATCCTATTTATTAACACCTGTTGAATGCATGGCCATCCTGTTTTGCTCCTGCAGAACACCTATGTTCTTCTCTCAAACACATTTTCCCAAAAAGCTCCTATTTAGCTTTGCCAGACACTAAGAGCACAGCTTTTAATAATTAAACCCCTCAATTTCTGAAACAGAGCACCATCAGGTACTCCAGGTCTCCATTTCACTATCCTTGAATGCATCACTATCTGAATTAGAACAATTAAGCTTGAGCTGCAACTAAAACAGTCGTTGAATTCTGAAATATTTTCTCTATCTAACCAAACTTTTCATATACAGATCATTCTGTTATTCATTTAGTAAACCACAGTGGCTTTAAACTAAATGGAACTGAATTTTGAATTGGCACAGAACTTTGAATTAATTATTTTTGAAGAACAAGGGCTTTAAAGAACTGTGATGTTAAAAAAAATTCTTAAAAGTTACACAAATTGCACCAAAATCAGACTATCTTAAAATATTACCTTAATTTAATGTTGCTGAAGTCAGTGGAGGTTTTTAAGAGCTTTGACAGCATTTGCTTCTAACTATATCCTAATACCTGCAAATTGTGTGAATCAGTGCAAAGTTTCTCTTCTCATCTTCAAATGGAATAAGGTAACACATAAAATTAGTCAGCTACAGAAAAAATACAACAAAGTATTTAGCTGACCCTTGATAATTACAGCTTATTGTAACTGAGTTTTCTCACCAAAGAGAGTTATTTATGACCCAGATGTTCTCTCCCTTTATGCATATCTAGTCTATGTACAGAGATGCAAAATGCTCAGCTACTGACTCCCCCAGTTAGGCCATCCTCAAATTAGCTTTGTTGTTTATTTATTTATTCATAATGTGCAGAAGAATAAGATTATATAGTACGGTCATATTCCTGTTCGAAATCTCAGAGCTCACTGGCTGCATTTCATTTAAAAGGATAAAGCTACTCCCCTAGTCTTCCTCCAGCCCTTCTCCGCTTGACAGAGAAGGAACTCAGAGCTCTTAGTCAGGGATAAGACAGGAAATCCACTCCCTTGGGTCTGAGTCGTTTTCCTTCTCATTATTTGAAAATTCTAACTTTAAAATTGTGGTTTTCCCTGCTATCTGTCCTTTCTTATTACTTCTATCCAGAACGAACATTCACTCTGGATCATGCCCTCCCTTACATTTGAGACTAGATCTACACTGTAAATTCCAGCAGCTAATGTTAACCCAAGCTTACTTTAAACAAGTTAGAGCTCAAAAACTGTCCAGCCCTGATGGTAGAGATCCGAGCATGAGCTCTGTGCCTTGGAGTGAAGGTACCCCACAAGTCATTAAAGTAGCAGCAGCACAAACATCTTTACACCACTGCTTATTTTAAAGACATTCAAGTGCATCTCATTACATGATGCTTACTTGCAAAGGAATTAAGCTAATGGCCTTGAGACAGTAATAAGTGTATCATAAATTACTAAGACATAAATTACTAATACATAAATTACTTTGCCTTAAAAATAAATATCTGCCTTTCCATACATTTCTGAAGCCCTTTACGTATTTGTCTAATAGTGAAACATAACATAGTATACAGCACTACCTTTTTTGATTATTTCTGACAGGTAAACAAAAACAGATATTGACAAAAACTAACATAAAAAGCAATTGAAGAAAAACTGATCAACCACAGCTCTCAAGTAAAAATTATTTTTGTCTTATTCTAACACCAGGACAGTAATAATTTAGAATCTTTGCATTTACAGCATTTAATTCATATTTCAATACACAGTCTCCAATTACATTTAGTATTTAATATTTAAAATTATTATGTGGCCCAATAATTTTGAAAAAAATAATGGCTGCTATCACAATCAGAAAATATTTCATTATACAAAAAGAGGAAGTTTCCAAGACACACTACCTTTTGCTGTGTTAAACCTAAAAATAACACGTGCCCAGAAGAAGTAATTTATTTTTAGTCTACATACTCAAGACACAGAGTAAAACTAATGCCTCCCAGCACATGGTGATTTTAGAAAGCAGCAATTAAAAACTATCACTGACTACTTTAAACTACAGAAGCCAAGTTCCACCACTGTCTTTCACCCTGTTTGTTCTGGTGAACACTGACTGCATAAGGATCCGTAGCAGTCAGTGCCACTTTAAGGTTTGCAGAAAGCCAGAGCATGGACTGAATACACACCATGCTCACAGTTTTTCACACAGGAACCAGCAGTTCTGCTCTTCTTTTTCTGTGATGTGCTGATGATAATGGTGAAACTAATCAATATGGAGAGCTCTGAGCCTAGTTTAATGATTTTTAAAAACTGAGAGAATGTGGCCAGTATATTTGGACTTAAAGGCTCCTGCAAGAAGTGTCCCTGAAGCAGAACAGAGCTATGACGCCCCAGTCCCCCCAGGATGCCCCTCTGTGATACAAGCTCCTAAGGCTACTGTATCACTGGTCAGAAAGCAGCAGGCTTCCCCATCCTGCCAGAGCACCTGCATGCCACAGCTCTCTCCTAGCTCCATAATGGCATGATAATCCAGTCTGGCAACCTACACTGGGCACTACTTTCAGGTTTTCCCTTTGGAGAAAGGAAGAATTTGGAAAGATAAAGAGTTTCCTATCTACTGGCTTGGGTCTGGCCCAGAGCAAGCCTGCAGCTGAAGAGCTGAAGCTGTATTGGAAACAATGACTGCACCGTTACCCTGTCCTTCTGTGGCTAAAGATCACATCTAAAGCAATATATCAGCTACCTATCAGCTAATGAGCCCAAAGAACCAGGTCATAAGAGCGTGAAGAAATTCCAGGAGTGAGCTCTGCACACTGTTGGGGCAAGTTTTAACTTGGCAAATTTCAGAATACTCTAACAGATGCCAGCAGGGTCTTGGTTTAGCTAGAGATGGAAGGCAAGGCTGCAAAATTGTAGGGGAAGGAAAAGCAGAAAGAACAGACAAGATGCCAAAAGGAGAAGCTGGAAGTTTTCCCAGAATTTACTAATTTGGAGATGAAGCCTATTCAGTGACTGCAGAAGAAATGGGAAGAGTGGTCCAAAGAAAAGAGCACAGGACAAGGAACCAAAGAAGAAGCACTAATGCCGTCTTGTGAGGCTTTAGCCATGACATTTACTTTTCTTATTCTGACTCTTCCACTGCCTTGCCTATTTAAATCCAAAATTACAAGGTCTTCCCTCTACAGTCAGCAACTGGAGACTGATGTAGGACCCTTGAGCAATGCTGATACTTATGAGACCCTGTTCCTAGCTAAAAAACTCATCTCTTCCAAAAACAAGCTTCTGTGTCTTCTGAAATATGAGGCAGATGATTTACTCCACTGCAAACAGCATCACAGAAAAAGACGATGTATAAACTGAAGTCTCCTTGAAGAAGGGTTTGAGATGAGTCCCACATAGAAAACCTGTCAGTGACAGAGCCTGTCACTGTATCAAGGCATGCCAGGGATCCTGGTGGACAAAGAAAATGGAGCCTGAGGAGGAAAGAAGGATAGGGGACAAGTGTTGAAACAACTGCTTCCAACTAAGCCCTAACTTTCAGTGGAGGTTACTCTGCTCCCAAGTTTCTCAAACTGAAATACTAAGACAAATATATTCCAAATAAGAAATATTATGTTTGGTATCATTGCATTACATATCATTGCTAGAGAAAGCATACCACTAATTTTGCTAATTTAGTTTAGTTTTAGAAATACTTCATACAGATGTTAATTAACTCAGATACATTCAGCATCACTTGCATGTTGCTTCATACCCAGTGTATGAGACAGCATGTACCTTGTTAGCATCGTTTGATGCATATGCAATACTCTCTCTAAAGGGACAGCTATGAGAGCATCCTCTCTCCACATTACCTTACAGTATCAGTAGTTCACTACTGTGTTCTCCTGTTGTGCAGGGGAGAATGTATGTCTTTACATATAAACCTATAAAATTGTGATACATACAGTTTATTCAACTAAAAGCAGAAAATCTATCCACTCTACTAAAAAATTATGAACCTGTAAAGCAGCAATTGATTTTAAGATGGATAGTTAAAATCCTGCTGGACGGGGCTGGAAAGTGTGAAGGGAAGATGTTTCAGTGGCTGTCCATGATGAACAGATCACAGGCATCAGAGCACACAGTGACAGAGGCTGCTGATGGGGTCTGTCACAACAGTGGAGCCCCAGGAGCTGAACTGCTGCTGCTTCCCCGACAAGTCACCCAGCACACTGTCACAAATGCCTTCCTGACAAGAGCTATCACTGCACAGACAGGAGAGACTGCAATTACAAAACTAACCTCATACCCTAAGACAAGATGACGATATCCCAAACAACTTTGTAGATGTCAGGCTCTGGAGTGGGACATGAAGCCTGATGAGACTGAAAAGCCTGAAAAGAGACTAACAGAGAACCTATCAATTGACATACGGTGTGAAAGAATTATAAAATTGTTGCTTGGAGGCACCAAAAAATCCAAAGAAATGTTGCTCTACACCACAGACCAGGAAGTGGTCTGAAGTAGGAAGTTCTAGCAGGGATACAGGCACTGTCAGAATTCCTTTAGACTGTGTATACGTTTGTGTGCGTATTCATCCAAGAAAGGAATTGGGAAGAGAGGGAGAAAAGCAGGTGAAAATACTATTCAGACCCATGCTAAGGGTCCTATACATCCTTCCTGAATAGCAATAGACCAAAACACACATTTCAGCAATACATCTGGGTCAAAACACGGGGAAAGGAAAACAGTTTCTAAAACAGGTTCCAAAACTCAGCATTCTGAGAAGATTAAGCCAGTAAGATACAAATATCTCAAGAGATAAAGCTTGAACAACTTCCAATAG
The DNA here is from genome assembly GCA_013390005.1 of Calyptomena viridis. NCBI lineage: Eukaryota > Metazoa > Chordata > Aves > Passeriformes > Eurylaimidae > Calyptomena > Calyptomena viridis. Next base: position 30,082 of record WEIV01021694.1, on the reverse strand, counting down.
GAAAAAAAAATTCAGGAGAGAAGACATCAAAGCAGGTACAAAGAAACAAACTTTCTGCACAAGAGCAAGTAAGGAAATTGGTAATTGTTTTAAATACTATGTGCTGTCATAAAATATGAGAAGCTCACTGCAAATTTGTAACACCTCTAAAGTATTTGTCAGAAACTGTAGTGGTAGGACCAGAAGTCATGAGTGCAAAATGAAAGGGGAAATTTAGGTTGGATAGTAAGAAGAAATTCTTTACTGTGAGGGTGGTGAGGCACTGGAACAGGTTGCCCAGGGAAGTTGTGGATGCCTCAACACTGGCAGCATTCAAAACCAGGTTGGATAAGGCCTTGAGCAACCTGGTCTAGTGGGAGGTGGCCTGGCCCATGGCAGGAGGGGTTGGGACTAGATTAGGTTCATTCTAACCCCTTTTTTTTGAAACTTAAAAAAATTATTTAAAATCAAATCAAACTAGCAGATTGTATTCACTGCTACATTTAAACACAAATCACGGGCACTCTTCCTAACATTTTGCTAATTCAGACCTCAAAGTATTTGTAGATAACAGTGCAGGAACAATTCCTGCACATGGCAAGTCTATTAAACACAATCAACATATAGGATCGTTTATTACTGTTTTTGAACTCTAGACAGAGTCATAGAAAGAGGACAGTTTTGAAGGGAACTCAGCCCAAAAGACTATGCTTTTACAAGGCTGCAGAGAAATGACATGGCATATAACAGGACATTCAACCTGACTCCTTCCTTCCACCAATTACTTAATTCAGATAGGCATAGTGCAAGCAGCTTTTTCTCCAGCATTACCTTACACCAAAAAGAGTAGTTAAATATTTCTGTCTTCTACAATAACAAAGGTGACACGAGAATCCAGCCACGTGGAAAGCCTGCAGACTCCAGCCACCCTGGACCAGGCAGAAGGAACTGCTGCAAAACAAAAAAGCTCTTCTAGAAAATCAGACAGTTCTACACTTTTTTCTGGTACATGATATTTACTCCAATATTGCTGAAGCAGCCTCAAGAGATAGAAACTCTTTCAAAAAACTAATCATGTCAATATAAACAAGTATTTTGCTGTTAGCCTTCCCTCCAGATCATCCAAATATTTAAATTACTGTAGCATCTGAAGTATAATAAAAATGCTACACCTGCTGTAAGAGCTGCAATTTCTGAAATAATACTTGATAAAACAAAAGCTAAAAATAAATTCAAGCTACTAAAAAAAGAAAATAAAACCCAAACCACCACTCAACAGAAAACACATGCATAAGCATGCAATGGTGTGACCAAAAAAAAAGTAATTTGTATGCAGAAATGTAGAAAGAAAGATAGTACTGAATGACAATAGAAATCTGCAAAACATATTCAACTCCAAATTTTGAGGAGTATGAAACCCCATACTACACTGCAGTAAACAGCAAATGTACCTTCATGTTGTGTTCCACTTCTGGCCACCCTCATACCAACAGCAGCAATCAAAATTCAGAAAAACAGAACAAATCACAGAGGTGATCTGACATTGGAATCTGAGAATTCCAAGGTAAACAGTGTCTGAAAAGACTCCTGTAAGAATAAGCTGAAAGGAATGGAAGGACAAACATCAAATGAAATCATTTTTACTATGGCTCAAGACATAGTAAGTGCAAATTAACTTAAAGGACAATGTGTTGCTTATTTTGAACTATGTTTACAAGGCAGAGTAAAAGTGGAAAGTTATTAATTGATTTTGCAACCTAATAAAGGACTAAGCACCTACAACTTCAGTGTTGCAATGAAAACAACAGAGGTGCCTGGCCCCAAGGAGAATCTGCAAATGCAGGGTGAAGTGCTCAGCCTGTCCAGTGTGGAAACTGCCCACACAGGGGGGAGGTCTCTAGAACCAGTACCCAAAAACACTAAACAGAAACACATATCCAGCCCTTTCTAAAGCTCACAGGTCACAAATAAGGTGACAAAGGAGATGCTTGCTGATGCAAGATCTAGAGCCTAAATATGAATATAGTTGGTGACACCGAATATTGACTGAAAAAACTGGGAGACAGTCTTACCGTATTATATAATTGTGTGCTGATAACTCACATAGGAAATCCAGTATAATTTCATTTTAGATCAAAAGAAAAATATCTGGGTATGGACATTTACCATACCTCCTGCTGAAGCTGCACCTGGTATTAAGAAAAAATGCCATATTTGTAGAACCAGAAATTATCTCAACTAAAAAGAACACAAACCTGCATCTTTGTGATGGAGACATTTGCCATAGGCAGGAAATCTGGGGCCTTTGGAGCCAAATCTGAGGTCAGCTCCAAGTTTTTGCATTGGCAATTACTTTATGTAGCATCCAAACACAATCTGGAACCACAGCTACATGCAACTCTGTGTCAGAGAAAATTCAATCCAGCAAATGAAGAAACAGGAGCCCTCACCCAAGAGGGGCCAGAACACCCCAGCATAACTTGCTGATGAAGAAAGGTCTGCTAAGCAAAACCAAGCCCTAGTGCATCAATAACCACTTCGAAGGGGAGGGATGGCCACTTAATAGCACAATTTTTGCTAAACTCTGCAAAACTATATTTAACCTTACTTACAGCTAGACAGGGACTAACACAGTTGCTGAGCAAACATAAATGCTAGGTCTTAACACATCTGTAGTCTGTAACAGAATGAACTAATTTCAACTAATGAACTGCCAAGCCAGCACAATGAAAAGACCAAAGGAATGCAATATTACTTTTTACCAAAGTAATTATATGCTTAAGACAATTATAAATCAAAGAATAGAGAACAATATCTCTAAGATTCAAAGAACAACTCCCTGGGGAGGAATGAGGAAGACTGTACATGAGACAGCATATCTAAGGGCACAGTGACCAGTGGTCCGAGGGCTGCAACGGAAGCAGTAAAACAAGTGAGCAGTCTGGGAAATCAGGGAAGTGAGCTGGCATTATGACAGTTTGGCAGGAATAAAGGAAAAATCAAAAGTTAACGAGATGGGCACAGCAGAAGAGGATCAACACTGCAGACCCCAGCAGCAGAAAACTGACTTTTGTAGAGCTATTTCCCTGAAAAACCTTGATGCACCAGGAGGGATGTCCTTTGATCCCCCATGCCACGAGTGTGGCCTGTAAGGCCTAAGAGAGAGAGTCTGCATATCTTAGGAGTTGGGAGGGCATAAGCATCTGGAAGTAAAGGTGGCTACCATAATCACAAAATTACAGAATCACACAATGGTTAAGGTTGGAAGGGAGCACTGGAGGTCATCAGGTCCAACATCCCCACTCAAGCAGGGTCCCCTAGAGCACGTCACTCAGAATTGTGTCCAAATGGCTTCTGAATATCTCCAGAGAATGAACTGGAATTACATATGCTAATGACTATAGGCTGTTCCTCATACCCACTGTCACGTATGTAATCTCTTTAGTGATAGAATTCCTCTGTCAACACCCCCACTGCTATTCTTATCTCATCATAACCTGCCTCACAGTCTGATTGCTGACACTGCCTGTGATCCCAACTTGTTCTGATTATCCCATAGCTAAGTGCCACTGATTTTTAGCCATCATTGTTCTGCTTTGTCCATAAACACTGTCAACCTGTATAAGCTTTTAAAAATCCTGTCTCCTTGTAAAATGAGTCTTCTTCCTTGCCAGATAATACTGCTGCACACCCCCTCCATCAAAGCTAACCCACATTATCACAGTGTCAAAAACATAAAAAGGATATAAAGTTGCATTTTCTGTTGGGCTAAATGTATGTATGTAGGAAATACTCTAAGCCTGGCTTGAGCTTTCAAGATAATTCCTCACTTAGGTTCAGAAGCTCACTGGAGCAATGGGAACAACCTACTAAGTTCATCCATTTCCATAAACAGGCATCCTATGAGTTTGATTACATATATTAGTATTTAAGCATATACCTAAGCCCTGTTTAGTGTCTAACCATAAATCTCATCCTCATCTCATCAGTTATGCACTTTTGAAGATTTTAACATGCAGTTAGATTAAAAAAAATTCTTTCAAATAAGATGTGACAGAAACATCTGATAGTATGTACTTTGCATAGTTGCAAATTTAAAGAAATTTAACCTAAAGACTTCCTTGGTAACACACTTAGAACTGTAATTTCTATAACTCCTTGGGACAGTAAGTAAGAGTAGCTTCCTAATTATTCAATTAATCTATAATAAGCCAGGAAGATTTATCTTTCATTTGTGCCAATGTAATTGATAGATGTGAGCATTTCAAGATCACCAGAAAACACAGGAAAAAACTAGTAATTTAGTATGGTATCATTTCAGAGGAAACACAGTAAACTATTTATTCTATAAGATCACATTGTTACAGCCAAAGCTCAATAATAAAAAAGCACTTCAACATATGGTGGCAGTAGTTGAAATAGTAACAATGTAATAAAAAAAAGAACCTAAAAATTGCAATTCTACATCACACTTAATCAAATTCTCCATCTCACACTCCAACATCTCACACACAATTTAAGATGGTAAATTTGCCCCAACCCCCACTCTGCAGGTGATTTATCCTACAGCTTGTCTGTGAGTAAAGATCAGCACCAGTGTGCCCTGTAAGACAGCTCTGGCCACCACAGGCAGCAGGGCTTTCAGACCACCTGTTCTGCCCCCAGCATCGAGGATGCCCGGGGATGTCACATGAGTTATCAGAAGATGAACAGTCACACTCTCTTGCCTTCCCTTCTCTTCCCCAGCTTTGGGTGTCCCTGAACTAGAACGTTCTTTCAGCTTCAAGGTCATTTTGCTTGTTTCTCTCTTTCAATCCCATCAAAATCTTGAAAACTTTTACAGTCACATATAATGAGAAATACTTGTTGCAACAGCAATTCTTCTAAATTCTATTGCTGCCACCAGCTGTAGAGGTTCTGCCATTAACAAGACCCTAACTCACCTGTACTATATTTTATGGGCAAGACCTGATGCTATTGCATTGCCCATATTCCATTTGGAAAAAAAAATCCAATTAGAATGGATTCAGGACAAGTTAGACTCTGACCTTTAGTTTTGACTTTGACTGCCTTTTGTTTGTTTGTGAAGCCCTGTAATTGTTTACAGACACAAATTGAATCTGTGACATGGGAAATCCAGGATCTGCAGCCTCCGTAGGTAACCTGGGGTTATAGGTTAAAAAACATTGACATCATGACAAATTGCTGTAATTTGAAGAATAATCTGAAATCCTGCTGGGATGCAATTGAGTCTGTGAGCCTACTTGTTAATGATAATAAAACCTGACACAGTAAAAATGATAAAATTAAAGAGAACACCTAGCAATATAAGTACCTCCAACGTATGACATTGACGATCCAGTTAAGGGGGCCAGTAAAAATCTCACTGGTGAATAACTTAATGCTCCACTTCCAGTTACAGAACTCTCCACTCATTTGTGGAAATGCAACCACTAAATGCTTTTGTCTTTTCTTGCTTACACGTTACTTTTTGTAATTTTTAGAACATGTAATTTTCATATCTTCAGTAATGCAAGGCCATAACTCCACTTTCTGATTAGTTTGTATCTATGTACCACTAGATGAAACCTGTATTTTCCATGTAGTACACCCATGATACCTTTCTCTGTGTCTGACATATCATAAACCAGCTGGCAACATAAAATATAAATTGGCTAGCTATAAGAACAGATGACTCATTAATTACTTATTTTGTACCAAAATAAGAGAGACCAATTTTACAATATCAAATAGCATGCTTAGCTGCTAATTAAAATTATATTTAAAACCCCTCCAAAACTCAATGAACATTATTTAAAACACTAATCATAGAATCATAGAATAGATTGGATTGGAAAGGTCATCTAGTTCAATCCCATATATACACTGCTATTTTAAAATAGCAGTATTTCTCGTAATTTAAAAACATGGGTATTGAATTTTGCTCTGTCCTTATTTTTATTCTCCAACAATACTGAGATATAATGGATTAGTCCCTACCATTATAAGCAGCATAAGGTTTATATTCACTCTTCCTACCAAATTCTACCACCTTTCACAGCCCTTGCATTTCACACCATCATTCTCAGCTTTGCAGGAGCAGGACAAAATGTCTTCTCACAAATACAATTTAAAGATGTAAATTATATGCTGCTAATCTGAAAAATCACATCAATCCTAAAACTAAAGCCAACATGTTTCTGACATCTCTTCCTTCTGATAATATGGTCAACTGGGAGTCCAGAGTTTTCTATCAAAAATTGTCCGTATAATGAAAAAAAATAAAATAATACAACAAGGGACTAGGTAGATTAGCAAAGCCTAAGAAACCACTTGGATTTGCTTTAGAAGTACAGGAAGACTTGAATCCATCCTTCGGACTGGATGTTGTGATAAAGCCTAAAACAGTAATACCACTGACAGTTGGCTCACTTCCAAACCTTTTCCAGCTTAATCCCTAAATAAACACTCAAAATTGAAGACTGCAAGGTTAAAAAGATGATATGTCTTTATTTGTAATTGGGAGCCAACTGCTACACTTTCTTATCATATAGAAAATGAATGCAATTGATCTGCCTTGGAATGGCAAAGTGCATTTGCAATTATTCCAGGGGTTTTTTTACATCACTGAAAGCAATGTGTGACGATCCAAAGCTGCACATGCAGCCTGTAATCTTTGTGCAGTGAATTCTGAAGATAATGACTGTTACAGAGAATATCCAGTGTCTTTTGGCACACTACTGCTATTTATCAAAATATTCTGGAATTTCTACATTTGCAGACATTATTTATCTTATCCTCCTACTGTCTTATTTCTCCTAAGATCTTGTGTTTCCTCTACTCCTCACCATACCCAGCAGCTACTCACTGACACCTGCCAAAGCGTCAGGGACAGGCCAAACAATTTTCCTCTTAGTAGGATTTTCTTTTGTTGAGATGGGAGCCTCATCAAAGGAAATGGCTTCCAATAGCCCATCCACAGAATAGAGAGGGGAAATACTGCCCAAAGCAGAAATATGTGCAAATTAGGTTCTCACTCAGGGCACATGATTTAACCACTTCACAATTGATAAGGAAAAGCAGCATGAAGTCCTTCATTGATGTGAAGTACATTGAAGAAACAGTTCTAAGACAACTTCACCAAAAGCCACGGGTGCCCAGGGTAAGCTGATGGATCTGGTCAGTTCTTCACCCAAAGTGCTGATCTCTGTGTTGTCTGCTTCTGCAGACTCTCCATAAAGCTATTAAAGGTCTCCAGATCAAACAGTTTGAAACTTCCAAGTTCAAATTTTGAAGTAATGTTCCAAGAGGAGTATTTCCTATCTAGCAAGACCGTCAGAAAAATTTCTGCAATTAAGCGTTATGAACTAATTAGAATAAGAACTGACTTTGTTCTAAATGCTCTGTTACATAGGAAATAGCCCTAATGATCTGGTTTGTCAAAAAAAGGTGAATCATTTTACTCGATTTTAATTTTTGGTAAGAATAAAATATTCTAAATACAAATATATTTTAAAACTATACTGTAACAAAGCAACTGTAATTATAAAAAGCTGTTATAAAAAGCTGGTGAGTGCCTTGTCCTACTTTTTACACCAGATTTTTGCAGCATTCTGCACCCAGGCTTTTATCCTTTTTCAGTAACAACAAAGCAGCACTATACAAACAAATCAAGGCTCTCCACCATTGATCCCATTACTGATTTCACAAGGACCTTCACTGATTCCACAAAGGACTCTCTCTTGAGGCAGGTTGATTTTATAGGAACTTCTGCATGGATTATGGAAGACTGGGGCTCTTGCTTTGTTCTTGTACAAATGAGAATCCACTTTGGCACACTTGGCACCAACCCCGCATTTCTAAAATTCACGTGTTTTTCTGGGCACATGCCCAGCCTTAGAAGAGAACCAAAGATGGAATAAAAATGCAAGAGTTGCACAGCTTCTTATTTTGACAGTAACATTTTGAAAATTCCTATACATTATAAGGTGCAATATTTGCGATTTTACTCCCTGTAAAATCAATAAACAAAAAGTACAACACATTCTGAAACATAAACTAAGCACAATTCAACTATTATCCAGTACACACATGAAAGAACTTTTACCAAGATCTTTTAAGCACCAAATCGCAATTTATGATGGAAGACAATAAATTCTAGCAGAATTGCACTTTCTACAGAAACTAATGACAAATCTGAAAAATAATGCTAAAAATAGACACCACAAATGTTCAATAAAAGGTCTCATAAGTATCTATATGTATTTGCCAAGAAGACATTAGGCTATCTAAAGAAGCAGCTGATCTTTACCACATAAACAGATACTCTCAAACCCAGCCTTCGCAGCTTTCAAATCCATTCCCAGATATTTGGGATTAGAGAAAGATCTATATTGAAGAAAATAGATAATAATATAAATAGATTAAAATGAAATAGATATACACCATAATGACAACATTACAAAGTAAAACAGTTTTTAAAGCTTTGTTAAAAAGTTGAATGAGGAAAAGTTGAATGTATCTAATAGTTTCCAAAGACAGTTCTGAATGAGCAATGGAAACCCGACTTGTACTTAGGTATTCACAAATGTTAAAGAACACCAGATAAATTTAGATTTTCTAACGAACTCAATAACACATTTGAACCAGGATTTACAGTTAAAGAATGAAAAAGAAGGCAGAGCAAACCATGTTGTGCTGCTATTAAATGTTAACAGCTAAACAGAAGAACTAAAAAGTTATTAAAGTTATTTTCCCATCTTAATGCAAGCACCATAGTTTAAGAAAGTCACTGCCTCTAGGTTTCTAAGCAACTCTAAGGACTCATAACCTTGAGGGCAGCCTCTGCAGTAACACCCTTTGCATGAAGACATTTTAAAGGACAAATGATGCAGAATTTAATATTAAATGAAGGTAAAATATAAATTAATATTGCAAGGATAGACAAGACACCAACTTCACTAATACTGTTTATATATAATCTTTAATAAACTTAGTACATTTAAAACACACAATTGTATCTATAAAGGTATCAACCCTTGTTCAAAATCAGCTACACTACTGGAAGGTTACAGAGAACAGCACCATCAATATTAAGCACTATATGGAATGTTATCTTGAACTAGCATTTAAGCTAGATATCTAAAACTGCACACATTACATAATTGGACATATTGTAGAAAAATCTGAGATCTTTACTACATGCACAGATTTGGGACCTGGCTTTTATATCAAATCAACTGAATAACAGCCAGTAAAATTACTTGGAAATGCAGTTTCAGGGAGAACACAGAAAAAAGAGACCTACAATTAACTGTCATGACTTGAAAAATATCGTTATGCAATTTGTGAGCTGACAATGTAGTTGTAGGTGAATTTCTGACTTTCATATTAGTGACGCTTTTGTCTCTCATTTTCAAAAATACACTGAACTTCAAGTAAACTTTAGTCGGGATTTCAGGACACAACCCATTTTGAAGATGCACCTTACTTCCTACCAGAGATGTATATTATCTAACACAATACAAATAGGTCAGTGCTTCTGTTCTAGTTCTTTTTGTTACAGCTAAAATCAGTACAAACTAAAATTAATACACACAGCAGATAAAGAAAATAGAAATTATTACCATAGCAATACTCAAGAGATACAATCAGGTCACAAAAACTGGGAGGAAAAAAAGCAGAAGCATCACTTCAAAAATCCACAGGCACTATGAAAGGATGAGTTTAGCAACTGCAAAAACAATTCTGCATTAAGCAAATAACCACTATACAAAGAAAGGAAAAGATGTTCAGCAAAGGTTCAAAAATACAAGACCAGTTATTCACATCACCATAGTATTATCAAAGCATAAGGTGGTATGCCAGCAAGCCTTGACTTTTTAGGCAGAAAATCATTTCAGCAGAAAATCAGTAACTTATATTCATAAAATTTCAGTAACAGAAAGGAAAGTGGCTGACGAAGTAGTTTATACTTAAGCCCACAAATGTAACTCAAATGCCATTTCCTTCTAGAGTTACGATATGCTCAGTAAGGCAAAGTGTTTTTTCATCATATATATGATGCAGCACGAGGCAAAGAACAGTTTTGCCACAGTTCTCAATTTTCTTGCAATCACAACTGATGGGCAAAAATGAAATTCCAAAAATATTGTGAAACTGATTAACAATTCCAATTAGAAGCCAGAAATACTGTCCCTATAATTGGTATCATGTAGAAAGCTAGCATGTAGATGGTGATAGCCATGGGATGTCCTTTCTGTTCTTGACAGAAACAAACAATTCCTCTGGCTTCTTGTGCAGGCCCTTTCCCTCTCCTGCCTCCTTCCCAGCTTACTCAGCTCTGGACACAAATCCTCTGTTTCAAATAGCAGATATATCAAAGGTATAAATCAATATTATAAAAACTTCTCACCTATAGTACTATGTAAAAGACAAGCAAAAAGAAGAAAATACTAATACCACCACTTGCATACAACCAATCTGTGCTAATTATTTAATACGCTTTTTTTCCCCTGTATGTTACATTCTCGTCCCACAGTCATCTTGTTTGTATCTTCCACAAGATCAGCCCTAAGGGACATGGGTAAAATATTTGTATGCTTTGCAGCAACATTTATGCACTACCATTCCCTTATATAATACTGTTGTGGTATTACAAAGTCTCCCTCTGTACAGGACAATGTCAACAAGAGGCAGATTCAGAATCTACTCTTCATTTACAGCAGTTTCTTTTACAAACAGTTCTTACTCCCCTTAAGAAAATTACATTGAATATGTTTGAGCATGAAGAACAGTAAAAAAATCCAACACTTGCAAAAGCAGGTATTATTGGGAACTGCAAATAAGAGCATAAAATCAGCAGTATGTGCTCAAAGATCCCTGTATCTCAGTATCCTGACAGGAACAGCAGTCTCAGGAGGAATATATAAAGAATAGGGGCAGCATAGAGAGACCTCTCCTGGGCTCCATCAATTTGTAGGTCAGGGACTACCTCAGAATACAGCTTTTAGATTTCTGTCAATCTCTCCCAGGTCTTTCTTCCATGAAAGCAGCCAATTGTTCTTGAGCATATGAAAACTATGGATGTCCTGCCCCGTGGCAAGAAGGTCCACAATGTGTTCTCTGTCGAGGCATTTGTAATAGTGTATAGGGATATATAGGGATATATAGGGATACGTATGCATGTACAATTATGGCCTAACATAATTTAATACATTTTAATCAGAAAATAGAAAATTGGGGGGGGGTTGCATTGTTTACATTAACTGCTTTTTAATTAGAGTATCTCAATTTTATGTAGTGCTTTTTAAATGCAAGATCAGTTAGGGCTTTTAATTCTAAATATTAGCATATTGCAACTTTTTGTAAGGAATGGCAACACTTGGAACAGCTGCTGGCTATTAGCAAGAACAGCTTGCCTAGTACAGCAATATGATATGACCAGCAGGACAGCTTCTATTGTTTCTGGGGACCAGAAACAGAAAGAGTCTTGTGCCCTACTCCAGTTAGAGCCAACTGGTTCATATCCACACTACTGTGCATGAGCACCTTTCAGATCAGCTCGACCACACAGCACCCAGTTTCTAACTCCTCTGGGCTACATATGGTGCCCTAAAGTGCAATGACTGTTGTTCTGCTGATTTTTGTTTTCAGTTCAAAGTGCTTGAAATGGTGAGAAAGTTGTGCTGCACACGCAACAACCCCAGAATCAGAGCATGATGCCAAAGGCACATGCATAAAAGTAGGTCAGGCTGGGGCATAAAAAGTTGCAAGTGCTGCTGGGGCAGTGCTGAAGCTTGTCATGGTTCACATCTGTACTGCCTAGAGCAGATCCTGAACACGCTACACCTCTTGCTACACTTGAGTTTTCTCTTGAAGGGAACTACTTCAAAAGGAAGAGCAGGAGCTAAATTACCACACCAAGTAAGCAAAGTGTGGGGTTGAGCCAAATTGGCACCATGGAGACACTGTGGCTTTGTCTACACTGCTAAGCTAGAGACAGAGTATAGGGCTGGGTGCTGGCATGCAATTTCTGTCGCATGAAGCTGTTACAGCAGCTCCCAGAATGGCTTTTGTCTGTGTCAGCTAGTGCTCTCCTACACAGTGTCTGCGAATGCTTCAAGGACAGCACAGGCCAGAGACCATAGCAGCGGGTAGTATAGATGTATCATCCAACTCTGCTCTGGAGAGGAAAAGAGTTTAGCTATTAAGATACAAATATTTATGTTTCTTGAGTTTAGAGCCAAAGCAGAAATCCTGGTCCCTTTTATTTACTAATACTGTCTCTTAGGCACAGCTCCATCAGCATGAGCTAGGAACTCAAGGTAAGATCGTACCCCTTCTTACATCTTCCTTCCTTTCACAGAAATAAGGTTGAAGCACACTCACACATTGGTAATAGCTCAGGTAAAAATAAAGAAACCCAAGACCTCTACTATTTATACAAAATTAATGAATTAATTATATGAGTGGGAAAAAAACATTACTGTTTAGCACAGAGAGCACCATAAAATTCTGCCTTCTCTGGCTCTAAATTCCTGATGCCCTAAGACACATCTCAAACTGAGAACACATTTTATTGCACATAAAATAGGGAACAAGTAAAAAGCATGAAGTTAATACCTGTAGTTAATACCTTTCCTTATGCATACATAGATGGCAGGAAAACTAAGCTGTCAGTAGTTGCAAGGAATTTGTCAGCAGAAGCCCATTAAAGAAAATGCTGCACCTAACGGAAAGCAGGTTTGTTTCCCCAGGGTCTACAAAACAGTAGCAAAGGATGGATTCAACAGTAGTTGCAGATAATCAAAAATATCCTATCTAATGTAAAAAAGACTGAATCAGTAACCAGTAAATCAGTGAATAATTAATCTCTCAATATTAAAGGAAATTTACTTTCCAGGCAAATCCATACACTATCCACTTTTAATTAAAAAAAAAAAAAAATCAAAAAAATTCCTCACTGCTTTTAAATTCATCCCTAATCTCTCAATGGGTTTTTTTCTGCTTTGATTATTATTATTTTTCTCATTTTGCTATGGCATTGGCTAAAGTTTTGCTCAGATTGATGTCTGAACTTCTATTTTCTGAAAAATAAATAACATTATCATTTACCAAAAAGAATCGTACACAAAAGTCATAATAAAAGATATTAAAAAGTAATTTTAAAAATAGACTGTACAAAATATTAAAATGAAGAGGCCCAGTATCCTGAAAAACTTCACACTAGATACTACTCCTGGATCTCGATCAATGCAATGTTTCAAAATAACACAGAAAATACATTGAGTGATTACTCTTTAAAGGTATACCACATTATTAAGAAATATTGAACTAATACAGTAGAGAGATACAAGTACATTTTCTTGTGTTTTAGCACACACAAATTAAAAAAGCCAACATGAAACCTCTAGTTCCAACTGAGAAATTACCTGCTGTGACATTTGAAACCAAATCCTGAATAGCTTCAGAAAACAAACATCAAACTAAAGTCAGAAAATGCAAGCCTGTAAAACTTCAGATTAGAAAAACTTGGTAAAGAGATATCTCCCCTCTGAAAACCTCCTGTCGTGCACTACACATCATTTTGAATTAATTTTAAAAGTTAAAAAGTAACAAAGGAGTCGGGAATACAAGTAAAAAATTAAAATGCCTCTAAGTAAAAAAATGTAGCACAAGGTACTCATAAAGGAATATGGAGACATTCACGTCCAGATCTGGACCTCACTATTGAAAATCAAGAGAATCTGAGAGCTGACAACTCTGACGTAAACAGTGGAAATAGAATCCACAAACTCCAACCAGCTGTTGACTGAACCAGTATTGTACATGACACACAAACCATCACAAGAGTGTCTTAACCCATCAACAGCAGAAAAACCAAAGACTAACGAATTAGCAGACTGACAATGCATGTCAACTGTACAGACCTTCAGAGACACATCCATGTACCCGGTCATACCAACTGAGGGATTTTATACTGTTTTAATTCACTGATTCTAGTTGAAAAGATTTAAAGGGATCATGCTGAACATGCATTCACCTCAGCTCTGGGCAAACTGTTAAACATAACCTGTTCTCAGGTCAAGTCACTTTTCAGAACTATTTCCCCCACCTGTAGCCCATACATTGAGGTAGGCAGAGAGTTGAGACGTTCTGCAGGAAGCCTTAATTGAAGCATGTTATCTGAGGAGAACTCTTACTCAGTATAGAAAAATACTTGTTAAAATGGCAGTGAACAAGGCAAGAACAGCCACTGCTGTTACTGAAGACGAAAATCTCCTCTACTTTTACAGAAAAGAAACAAAATCAATGGCTACACATGAAATTCCCAGACCTGTTTTGTTTTGCAGTGTATTTGAGACAACAGAGTACAGCCTTTGCCTTAAATTCTTTTTTTATGATATCTGCAAAAACTACAGCATTTCACTGCAATTGTTAATATACAGATACAGCACGTGGGAACATTTTCATTTTTACCATATATGAAAACTTAAGTTCATTAACAAATACTTTCCCAAAATCTCTCCTTTTTCTGTACCAGGTACTGTGCAGACACTTAAAATCCACTCTGTAGTATTTTTAACCATTTTGATAGTTATCTTTTCAGCAGGAAGAGCTGTGGGGACCTACAAAAGAAAGGAGAGGAAAGGCAAAATAAAGAGACAGAGAAAAAAAGATGATGTGGTAGTAAAAGACATGAATTACAAACTAGTAAAAAAAAATTGAAAAATAAAAGCTCACACAGATAAAATAAAAACATAAATCTGACCCAATGCAAACACTGCAGGTTGGTTCTACATGTGCAAAAATGTCACAATTGGAATAAAATTAATCACGTCTTAATTTGACTCCAGGATGTTGAAGCTAAAGTTGAGTAAGTTCACTTAAAAAAAACAAGTATTTCTGCAGAAAAACCTCCAATTTCCTTTCATGCTCCTTGTCCATGTTCTCTGCAAAGAACAAGAACATGTCAAATGCGGAGGCCTCCTGTTCCGGTTTGTCTGCACGTGTTGGTAAAAGAAATACAGAGTAGGAAACCGTTTCAGTTCTCATCAGCCTCGACTCACTATTACATACTCATAATTCAATGCATAGCATGAATAACCAACGTGTATTTCCAATCAGTATTCTCAGCTCTTCAGGTTCAGGGTTGTCTTTTACAATCTCACCACTTACCTCCTCTCCACCAGCACCACTCCTTACAGCTGAAGGCATAAATTGCTATGCCAGTGGTTATTCTAAAAGCAGTCAATATGGCTTCTCTCCAAAATAGCAAGAGGGAAGATTATAAAGTCATAATTTCTGATCTCCTCATTAAAAATTGTCCAGGCATTCTGTGCTCCATCTGCTCTTTGGTTCTCAATCTGTGATACACCACCTCGTAGCAAGGACTCAAGCTGTGAGGGAGGTACCGTGTCACATAAAAACAGAAAGACAGCCTTCTTACCTGTGCAGGGTAGTAAGACTGAAATCATGTTGCTAATGGTTTTGTGAACTTCTTCAAACAGAGACTGTGTTTGAAGTAAAAGGATGAAAGTAAATGCAATTTCAGTTACTTAAAATAACTTCAGAATATTTAAGAGCTATATTCCTTGCAAGCTTAACCTAAATTATATTAGAATATCTCATTTTTCTGATTATATCTCTATTCAACACAATAGGTGAAGCCAGATCCTATCATATTAGCTCTCCCTGTTTTACACTACTCCCAGCTTCCAAACACGGTACGCACCAACATTTTTGTTTTAAAAAGACTTTTTGTGACTCTGTACATCTCATGTTGCCTTGGTTAAATTCTTCATGCTTGTTTCAGGCGGCACAGTAAAGACATAACTGCTGTTTGTTCTATTATACAGGCTGAAGCCTTGCAGTCTGGGCTTTTGTTTTGTAATCACCAAGACAGGAGAATGAGAGGACAGATTTCATTATAAATATTACAAAAATACTTTAATTCGCGCTTTCAAAGCTAAATAGGCCATAAAAAATAAAGACCCCAGTTAGTCCCCATTTCCTACAGAACCTTCTAATTAATTTTCCATAATAAAAGGAAGGTTAGAGATAGGGTAATTGGCAAAAACTTCACTGCTGAAAGACAGAGTGGTCTATTATGCCCCCAGAAAACACACCTTGCATGACCCCTTTTCAAGCAAAAAAAAAAAAAAAAAATCTATGAACAACTCCTGGTGATTTCCTTTTAATTGAAGCTTTCTATGCAATCCTGCCTTGCTCATCTTAGTTTTGTGTGTCAAGCTTTTGAAACCACCAAGTTTTCTAATAAGTCAACACTCTGCTGAGCTCTGAATTCAGTGTTTTCAGCCAGGTATTGCAGCTCATTCACAGCAATGCTCACATTTCATTTTGGTTTGGGTTCTTTTTCCTCTGAGATTTAAAACCAATCTCTCACACAAAAATAAAATTTACAGCTTTAAAAATCTTGGACAAAAGTACTCGAAAACTAGCTGGACTAGACATACCTAGTATCTGCCACCAGTACACACATGTGGAAGGCATCCACTTTGGAAGTTTCCAAAAAGGCCACGAGACACTGGAAAATGTGACTAACCATGGCTAACTGTGCTGTGTCTACTTAACACAGTTACCTGAAGAAACAAACCATTCATCATGCACTTCCCAATTAAAAAGTACTTTTTTTGTTGTTCTTTTGCCATTAAAACGAAGGTAGATTAGACCCATTTCTCTCATCTGTGTCAGCTTAGTCACCCTGTTCTACTGAAGCTACTTGATAGAGATTCTCTCATTTTTCTTATTTTATGCCCTATGATCACATTTAGCTCCATTTTCCAAAACTAAAGCTTTTCCTCATCAACACTGATTTAAAAACCACGTATTTCTGCTAAAATATCATCTCAAATTTGTAAAGTCCTACATCAACTTCTTTCATCCAGAAATTGTGCAAACTGGAGTTTTTTTCATATAAATAAATAAAAAGTCATTTTAAAATATCACTTTGCTATCTTCATCCTCAAGGTCATGAAGCTATTACTTGGTAGTCCTATAAGTATTATGAATTTATTTATTGCCTTGCAAGTAGTTTCGAAAAGCTTTTCATACAGATGATAGTAGATTATGAAAGCAACCTTCAACAGACATGAAGAATTTATTCTATTTTCCCATCTGTGAGGGAAAAGGTTTCAAGCAGACAAGGACAATTTGAACATTGTCTTATTGGTACAGGTTTTCTAATCTTCATAACAATGCAGCCTGCACCTACATGTTGCAAAGCGATCAAGTAAATTTATTGTATTGTGTGTTGTTATAAAATACTTAAAAAAGGAGCCAGGCTGAACTTCCAATTCATGATCAGGAAAGCATCTTTAGATCTCAACCCAAAAACCATCCTTAATTCTAAAATCTGCACTATCTTACAGGAGAGATACTACTACAGGAGAGAGGTACTAAAAAGCTTCAAGAGGCCTTTAGGACACTGCTGAGCACTCCATCGAGTACAGTAAAAGCTGAAACATCTGCAATCCATCCTGTGTAATGGTGACTTTAGCACTGGTACTTTACCAGTGCCTCAAGATTTGCGTGCTAGAACGAAGTCTTCTATGCTAGGCACCACACAGAGGCAGCACTGTAAATTCCCCAGAGGTTTAACCTCTGAACACTTTAGAATTATATTCCTTCCAGTCTAGTCACTATTATTGAGTAAATCTTAAAACATAAATAGGGCTTTCCACTTCTGACAGAGAAACATGAAGTTTCTGCACACAACACCTGGCAGCTCCAAGCTGTCAGCAATCCTAACAGAAAACTAGTAATTTCCCAGAGAACACAGCGAGATCATAATTGTAACTGTAAAACAGACAGGAAGAGCCTGAGATCAGTTCCACAGGCAAACTGAGAATAGAAAATCAGATAGAAGATGTATAGAGATGATAAATTAGTCTCCATTATGCAGAAGATCACATTAAAGGCATATTCTACTCATAGGACAATGCTCTGCAGAGACAAACAAACTAATTTAGATACTACAAACAGTACAGAGCAGTCTGCTCAACACAGCACAACTGAAGAAAAGGAAAACAAACCCAAAGTAGGCTAAAATTACTCTTTTTTCCTACAGGCCTCTGCTCTCCCCGCATGCCACAGTCCTGCACCATGTAGCCAAATCTTACCAGAGAAGAGACGTAAGTACCAGCAAATGCATCCATGGCCCACCTACAGCATTTGGAGCTGGTGTCATCAACAATGATTTGGTTTCCTAAGCCACAGCATCTTGTCTGATAAGAGACACTTATCAGACTTCTGGGGAGAAGGAGAACCCACCTAATCTGGACTAGGGAGAACATCTTTGCAAACAGGCTAAATACAGTGAGGTGCCTTTAAACTGTTTTGGGGGGTTTTCTAGGAAATAGAGACCAAGACCCCGAGGCAAGAGAGGAAAACCTTTTATAAGTGTGGGGTAGGGGTGTCCTACAGACTTCCTGACCAGGAACCTGGACATCTGCTGAGAGGACAGCACTGGACTGGCACTGCATTGTTGACCATTTCCTAACACAAACACTGAGGGGGCTCACCAACAGTAATGCTGCTTTAACTGCTGCTCACAAACAGGGATGAACTGGTTGGTGATCCTAGTCCAGTGGCCTGGGTTGCAGCGAGCTCAAGATGACTGAATTGAGAACATGGAGAAAGGCTGGAAAGGTAATCAGCAGAGTGAGGGAGAGATTTTAGAACTGCAGATTTAGATTTATTCAAGAAAATAGCAGGGTAAAATTCCAGGGGAACAGGCACAAGGGCAAAGAGTTTCCAGAAGAGTTCCTTGATTTTTTGAGAATGCAGGCAATAAGGCCCTGTGGCAAGGCTACGAGGTATGGCAGTACACCCACTTGGCTTAGGAAGAAGTTTTTTGATCAGCTAAAATTTAAAAAGAAAAGGGGAGATGAAAACCAGGACAGGCAAAAAAGAAACTGTTCAGAAACGTGGGGGCAAAATCAGAGAGGCCACAGCTCACCTGAAGACAGGTCTAGAGAGGGGGACATTTCAGGAATGTAGGGAAGCCATGGGCATGACAGCTGTAAAAGGAAGTTCAGAAACTCTGTGGGTGACAGACAGGGGAAAATACTCAGTGACAGACAAGTGAAAGACTCAATGTCTTTTTTGTCCCAATCTTTACACAAAAAGCTTCTGCACATGCTTGATTGCGAGAGGCTGGACTACATAATGTGAATACCCCTTCAAAGTACCCTTCCTGGGACTAAACCAGAAAGTCAAATAACCAAAGATACTGCAGAACTGAAATCCAATAAAGGATTGTCATGGTTT
>WEIV01021692.1:0-17554 GCA_013390005.1 Calyptomena viridis | reverse complement strand
ATTGGAGCGCTCATGCCCCAAGAACAGGCACTGAGGGCCAAGGCAGGGCGGGGCGGGGCCTCCCCCGCCCGGCCCCGGCCCCGGCCCCGGCCCCGGCCCCGGCCGCGCACACTCGGATGTTCCGCGCCGCTTGGCCCCGCGTCGCCCGTTCGCGGCAACTTTTGCTCCCCCTTGGAGTTCCTGGACGCTGGCGGCTCTTGCCCGGCGGGCGAGGCTGGGCGTGGTGGTACAGAAATGGGTCTGGACTGCAGAGGTTTGGACCTTGTGCAGAAAAGTAACAGGGGCAGAAAATCGATCACCTTGTGTGCCTTTGTTAATGGGGAGGCAGTGTCTCCGGGGAGAAAGATGAAAGCGCTCGGTCACCCCGCCGTGATCGTCATCAGGGAACTGCATTTTCCGCCGAATGTGGGAAAGTTTCGTGGTGAGTTATTTTCTCATTAAGGAGCGAATCTGGACGTCAAAAGCAGTTTGTTTCCCTGAACTAGCAAAAAGGTTCTGTAGAAATGGGTTCGTTTCGCAGGCAGCAGAGTTGATTAATTGATGTTTTGCCCTTGGAAAAAAAAGTCTGCGGGATCCGTTCGAATTGTTTGGTTTGGTGTTTTTTTTTTGTTTTGTTTTGTGGGGGTTGTTTGTTTTGTGTGTTGTTTGTTCGTTTGTTTGATGGTGGTGGGTTTTTATGTGTTTTTTTGTTGTTGTGGTTGTTGCTTTCTAGTTGGGCTTATTTTTTACCTGTATGGTAAATCATGGAATACGACCCCAACATGTCTCAGTGAGTCATCTTAAAAACAAGTCTCTAGTACCGAGCTTCGCACTTCCTAAATCCAAGCCTTAAATTAAACAGAAAAATCTTGATTCAACTGAAGTATATCCATACAAAATTACTAATATCGACCTTATAAATCAAAATGGGATATATTTTTGATACTGTAAAGTTAAATATGGGCCTGCCAAAACAGATTTATTCTTTCCTACATTAATTATTGGACTAAGTTTATTAGGTCTGTTATGCAAGAGATCGTAAATGTGATGTCTTTTGCTCTGAGAAAGTTAAGATTTATTATTGGAAAGAGTCAAAGTGAAGCTTCCACTCATGGTGCAAACTGGCAATGTTTTATTCCTGGGGAAAAAGGTTACAGGTTTAGAAAACCCACTTCTTGTGGTTAGCCTCTTTCAGAACACCTGTTTGAACTGAAACTGATAAAGATTGATGAAGAGTCAGCTCATCCAGCACTGAAAATGTCTTCACTTACTGACTGTGGTGAATTTGAACTGCATTCACTGCAGTGAAGAGTCGGTTAAAAAAAAATTAAAAAAAAAAAAAATACTCTTGATTCCTAAGGTACCAGATGGGGGTTTTCTTCTTAACTGTTATACTTATGTATTTTATATAGTGCATGCAAAGTTGTTAATATTCATGCAGGGCATTTTCTTAGGATCTCAACCAGAAACTCTACCAATTGTTTGGTTTTATGCTACATCAGCATATCTTCCAATATCAGTTACATGTTCTACATCTTTTCACTTCAGAAAACCGGGAATTTACCGTGACATATTTTCTTTTTGATTGAGATTTTAGCAGATGTGGTTGGCAGCAGTCAGGCTTGCCCCTGAAACTCTATTCTGTGAATTTTCCCACCAACTGTCTCTTCAACCCATTCATCACATTCAAAAGTTTCTGTGGTTAATTGCAGTAAAACAACTCTTACACATCACTTTGCAAAGCAAAATAAGAAGTATGGGATCTTAATCTCATCTCGTAATAGATATAGTTTACCTAATATCTAATATGGAATTTAGTACTTAGTGCTTTTGGCTTTAGAAAAGCAACTTGGCAGAGAAAGCAGAGATTCCATCAACTTGGTCTATTACAACCAGGACACTTGTTTTTTCCCTACTGGATATTCACCTAGCAGCAGAAAAAAAGGCAGGTGAATTTCAAGAGAAGGCTATTTTTTCATATTCTGGGTTTTGTTTTTTGTGCCAATATGATTTTTAGATTGAATTGTTTTAAAGCTTCATCTTAACACCAGTCACAACTTTGATGGGTAAATAGTAAGCTGTCTACTTGCTATGGAGCGCATTCAGAATATGTTTCACTATTGCACTGAGTACTGGTGCATCTTTGGAATTTATATGGTGCTTTTGACAATGGAGGAAAAAAATGGTGTTATTTCCTCTTGCCTTGATTCTTATTAAAACCTCCCCCCCCGTTTTTTTTCTGTCTACAAAACCCATGTAATTTGGCTGCTGGATTTAATTTGTTTTTCTCACTACTGTATTGAGTGGCAATTTTTATTTAGCTATTTTCAGAAGTCCTGGTAGACTTTTAGTTTATTTATCTGTCTTGTTCCAATATAATCTATATATAGTGATGTCTGAGCTAACTTTTTCACCAACCAGAGCAGGTTGTTAAATTTGAAATTTATTCTCATATTTAGGATGAGATATTGTCTGCTAAGCACTAGTAATGGTGTCAGTAAAATGATACGTATAATAAACATGTGAAGTTCAGTGAGAACCAGGCAAATTATAAATGCCTTATTTCAGAATATAGTGCTGCTTGATACTGTTATATGTTGAAGCAGGTAAACAACACAAGAAAGCCATAAGATCTGAGGTCATACAGGAATTTATAGATTATTTAAAAACTGAATGCATATCTTCAGGAGTTAAATAAACTGAGTAGTACAATTCATCCCACTGTTCTTGTAAGGTGTTAGTTATCCTAGATTCGAAGAGAGCCTTTTCAGGCTTTTCTCATTTCAGATGAGTGCTTCAGAGAAGAAGTTTAGAAACACCAGACAAA
This sequence comes from Calyptomena viridis, assembly GCA_013390005.1. Taxonomy (NCBI): domain Eukaryota; kingdom Metazoa; phylum Chordata; class Aves; order Passeriformes; family Eurylaimidae; genus Calyptomena; species Calyptomena viridis. The sequence goes on along the minus strand of WEIV01021692.1, from coordinate 14,748 downwards.
AAGAGTTAAAATACAACAAATAATTTGTTTTACTTCAAAACATAAACAAATATTTTATAGATAAAAAAGCATATTTTTGCTAATATATTTTCACTGCAAAATAACAGTAAAAAATTGCCTTTCAGAATATTCACTTGCATTAGCACCTTTCCCAAGGCTCTTTGGATGACAAATTTTCTAAGACAATATTTAAGGCCAGAGAGCTTTATCATTTTAATATTTTGCAATATGTTCATCAGAACTGTAGAAAGTTATGCCGAATTTAATTGCTTTATTAAAAGGTACTGAATAGAAAATAGTCAAAACAAACTGTGTCAGGCAGGCCTTATTTCATTCACTTGGATATCAGTGGCTAGTTTCTGTTGGCATGAAGGGAAGCCAGATGCATCCCATAGCCAAAATTTATTTCTTAGATTCAATAGGAGCTAGGTTGGTTACAATTTTCTTCATCTCCTCTGTCTCCAGCAAATACAATTTAATTGCCAAACATTCCTAACATTTTTATGTAATGAGAAAGACTTTCTCATTTTTCATTTTATGACTTCTGCATAGAGTTATTGACAGACTGAGGAACCTGAGCTTTTCTCACAGAATCTTCAGTTTAGATTCACTTTCTAAAATTTTTCTTGTTTCTTCATGTCTGCAATCTGAAAAGATGCATGTACACTATACTGTCTTTATTTCCTATAAAGCCTTATAACCATCAGGTAATTTCAAACTGTTTCCACAGAATATTATTTAACTCGAGAACTGTGCATTTTCTTCCAAACTAGTAACATTGTTTTAAAAACAGCCCTAGAAAATCCTGACACAATCAGAAATAATATTTGAAAATCTTTAATTATGCCTATTTAGTTTTAGAAGCTAAGCATGTAATGCATTATGCATGACAGGATAACCAGAAACTTGAAAAAATTAAAATGAAAAGCCATACTTGACTATTTCCTCTGTCTTGTGAGGTTAAAGGCAATCCCTAGCCAGAAAGAAGGAATCTCGACTCCTGTAAGTACTTCATGACTAAAATTAAAAACGGATGTTTTCTATAATACTTGAAATTTATTATAAAAATTTGCATAGTTCATATATAGAGATTTTACTTTTACAAATGTGTTGGTTTTTTAAGTGTTGCTGAAACCGCATTTCATTCTGTATGTTCTTCCTTACCCTAATGGCAGAAGTTGTAACTTCCCCTGCTTTACATAAAGTATCAATCACTGGATCATATTATAAAATGTCCCACTTGAATATATATTTGAACAAGAATGGATACTAGCTGAGATACTAGGATACTATCAGCATCCCACCCCTTCACCAACGTTTACGTGAAAAGTTTGGCAACTGAAAAAGCAATCTGTAATTATGTAATTGCTGATCAGAGCTGCATTAACCCTAGAACTAGGACTTGAAATTATAGTTGGGGTTATAAAATTAAGACAAGGATTTGGTGGTAGTACCTATGTCCAAATACCCTGGAGTTTGGTCTGAAGAAACTTCAGCATATTTTAATATTTATGAAGGGAGGAGAAAGACTGTCTTCCTGCAGCAAAAAGCTTCTGAAAGGCAATGATTCCAAGATTTGCATCCTTGGCAGGTCCAAGGGTTTCTGAGTTGTTTTGAGACAACTCAAGACCAAGAATAGGCTTCAGTGAAGGAGACAGAAAAATGAGAAGGAATATGTGGGCAAAATAAAGTGCTGTAGGGAAGAAGTAGGAGACATAAGACCTACTGTCAGATCAGTGTTTGAAATCCTTCTCCTACCAGCCTCTGAAGCACCATACACTATAGCTTGGGAAAAGGATCCCGAGTATCTTTGAATGTGCATTGCTCTCATGAAGTAGTTTAAAAGCAAGGATATAGTACAACCAAAGCTGCTTCCCTTTAGATGGATGGTGACCTTCCAGCTAAACATACTTTTTGCTTCATGCAAGTAGTCTAATTTTTCAAATTTTTAATGTTGTCTCACTGTAAAAAAGCAAACCCAGAATACAGTTATTTTATTCATCAAAAAATTAATTCATTTTCTGGTGGAATCTCAGTTTTCCTATTCATATTTGTGAGCTACAGTTTTACTTTTTAATATCAAGTTAAAAACCTTATGCTAGAATTCTATTTTTTTCATTGTAAGCAAAAGAAATCATTATTATATCACAGCTGTTTACATAATTTTTTTAAATAAATCTTTCATTATGAGAGGGAAGCAAAAGCCTGTGGTTATTAGTAATTCTCTTCTGAAAAAGGTAAAATTAAGGAAAATTGAAACATGGTGTATTCATTTCAACACAGATCATGACTGAAACTGGAATCTTGGATATGAAGAAAGACAGGAATATGAAACAGAAAAATTAGAGGGTCTAACATTCTGGACTTTACAAGAATTATGAAACATATTGACAATGAGTAATCTATAACCTCTTGATCATTCAATAATTTATCGTTGTGTTACAATAAGATAGTATACCTGCAGAACAAGGATGGACTGATTGTAAAAGGTTATTTTAGACTAAACATTTTTAAAATGGCTGTATTCAGTAGTTTTGAATTGAAAAATACATATTTCTTTCAAATTTTCACTCAACTGGGAAACGTTTATGTTTCAATATTTTGCCCTTCAGGTGGCTTTTGGGGTATTCATATCTGGTGTTTGGTTTCAGACTAATCTCCCTTGTACATCAAGTCTACCTATGCATGCTACAGCTTTGGCTGTAGCTTATAGCTCCCTCCCTCCCTTCCTTCTTCCTTGACTGAAGGTAATTATACAATGAACTGATACAGAAAGAGTCTTTCCATCACAGAATATGCACATACTACATGACAATATTACTGAGATATGTACAAGGTTTTCCTTTTTTTTTCCCCCAATCTATGTTTGCAAAGAATAACTAAAAGAAATCAATAAAACCCCCTAGGGAACAGCTGCTACCTATTAGCATTGTATATCTCCAAATACTTTGAGAACTGTATACATCAGTTACCTCCTGATTTTAGGGGGAAAAATTAAAGTTGCTTTCAGCAATACCTTTAAAATTGATACCCCAAAATACACTTATTTTCAAATAGCTGGAAAAAATATGCTTAAACACTGTCTAAACAGTAGGGCCAGGGGTATTTAAAGTGCCTATTGTTGGCCTAGTTTTTGAAGCAGATGCGAATAGAATCAGGCTTTTTAAAATACACATACTAAAAAGCAATTTTTTTAAACGTTAAAGTATGTACTTAAAGAGAATAAAAGCCATCAGATTGCTTATCTCTATTTTTGGCATGGTACATTGACAAGCCAATGTAAAGCAAACAACATAATTACATCAGATAACAAAAACAGTCTCTGAATGTAGAAGTGACTACCCATGCTCCCCTTTCATTCGTAAAACTTTCTCATATGAAGCTATTAGCACCACTTTAGTTTATGCAGTTAATTTTTCCTTCCAGTTCATAGGCCAATCCGAAGAGGGGAAAAACGTCCTCGGCTGTACTCCTCATATGAGGCAGGCAGATTCAGCAATTCTTGATTTGAGAAAGTATTAATGCAAGTGATTAAGATTAAATGTGGAGTTATATGCTTTTCTGAATTGCAATCTGTGTCAGAATGCTTATTTAGCATTCTGATATAAAGAATATCTGACCTAATACAGAAAATGGAATTATTTTGAATGTTCTTTTTGTTTTGTACATTATGGGTAAGTTACATAGGATATGTAGATATATGCATGAGAGACATAAACTAGCTAATAAATATTGCCTGCTTAATTTCCAAAATTATTTTTACTATACTCATTCTAGTAAGACATGACTGTGACTAAGACCGGGAGGCACCTTCTTGATACAAAACTCTGAACCACTCATACTTGTGAATAGATGTGCAAGGACAAGTTCTTGTAAGATATATTTGAAACTAATAAATGCTGGTATAAATTGAGTTCTTGGCACATATACCCACTCGTATGTGTGTCACTACAGCATAAAAGCAGTCAACACTTAAGAATTTCTAGTATTATAAATGTTGGTACCTCCAGCCATAGCTGACTTGTGGGTGGATAAATGCACAGGTTAAACAAAAGTAAGACCAAGGAGCTAATATTCATTTAAATCTCAGGTCTCCAGGATGGCCTACACTACACAATATAATAATATATATAATATACATAAGAAAATGTAAGGTTGTATATCATACACTATGCTATAATGCATCATATTCTAACCACATTTGTCTATTCATTATATCACTTCTCCCTTACTCAGAACTTTCCTATGCAAATGTGGCTGTCACTGTTTAGGGGACAGGATATGGTTTTAATATGAGGCTATGAGACTAAATATAGAGATAGAAAGTTTTATTGTAAATGAATATTAATTCAAAACTTATATATGAACAATGAATTATGAATGAGTAGAAATTAATTAGACAGCGGCACACAAGAAACAACCAAGCAGCCAACAACCACAACAAAACCAGTAACTTCTTGTGGGTGCAGTGATTTCAGCTCTTTGTGCAGCAACAGCTGCCGCCAGTAGGGGGCGCTGGGCAGCAGCAGAGCACTGACACTGCGAGAGCCATAGGGGGCGCTGCAAATGGCAGTGGGGTCCCGGGAGGTCCCGAGGGGGAGGGGATCCTCGGGGGAAAGGGGAAGGGTTTTGTGAGTGGGTCCTGAGGGATTCATGGGCCCCACGGAGTGGGTACTGGGCTCCCAAGGAGTGGTGGAATCCCTGGAGAGGGTTACCAATGGTAGGCAGGGAGTCTGGGGGGACTTGAGGGTTCCCAGACGGAAGGGCTGTTGAGGGGTCCCAGGGCTTGGGGGTCCCGGGGGATGGATATGGGTCTCCCAGGGAGCGATGGAGGGTCCCGGGGAAGGTTCCTGGCTGCGGGGGACGTCCCAGGTATGGACAGGAACCCTGAGGTGGAATGGAGGGATAAGGGGATGAGGGTATAGCAAACCAGGAAAATTGAGGAGGAGTGGTCGGGTCATTGCTGTGGCAGCATTGGCTGCCACTGGGGGTGGCCCCGGTGGCTGTTGGAAATGGCCGGGGGCTGCAGACAGTTATCAAAGGCTGTTGGAGGTCCCAGCAGAAAATGGTGGTGGCAACAAGCACAGCAGCACAAGGTCCTGGCCTCAACTCCACGCAGTCCGGAGAGAGTGAGGGAAGGACGGTTGATGACTTTCATACAGTTCATCCCAATTTCAGGGTCCTGAGCGCTGGTACCAGCGTGATTGGCTCGTTCTTTCTCTTTTCCCACCTCCTGAGCTGTGGACTGCATGTCTGTTGGCCGATTTGAGCCTCCGCTCTGCCTCTTCCCATTCCTGCTGGCAGGAATTCCTCTATCTTCATGGCCATGTGGTTAGGGTGGTGGCTAAGATGGTGGCTACCCCCTTTCAGGCCACTATGTGTGCCGGGCTATGTGCCCAGCAGGGAGCTCGTGCCCCTTCGAGGAAGCCGTAGCAGTGGCAAGCAAGACCAGGGACCAAAGGTGGATAGGGATGGTGGCCAGGGTGCCTGGCTGCGGCATTCCTGGGCAGTGTGTGACGCTGGCCATGGCCGCAGCACTCATGGCAGGGCAGTAGTGGACAGAAACGGCAGCGGGCACTGGAGCAGGTGCAGAGCCCCACTGCCATGCTTCTGGACCATTGCAGCTGGAGGGGCCATGCCATCCACAGGCGGACTTGGGGCTGCAGCGGGGCCGCGCACGCCCCTCCTGCACCGGGGCTGGCAGTAGATGGAGCTGGGGGTTTTGTTTGGGACGGCCTTCTGTGGGACTGGCAGCGCCTGGGCTGCGGGGCCGGGAGTGGCCAGCTTGCCCCTCCGCCGCTGGACTGGGTCTAGGATTGGCACAACGACCTACCGGTGCTCGGCGCCAGGGGGTGCAGGGCACTGTGGTGCTGATGCAGGCTGGGCACCTACCACGGAGAGCATGGGGGAAAGTGGGGAATGCAGGAGGTGCAGGCAGCTGTGCCAGAGTTGTCTCCCGCATGGCACTGGCTGCCAGGGCAAGGGTGCTTCCCTCCCATGGCCAGGGAAGGGGGCCAGGGCATTCCCGCAGCACTACAATTCCCCCCACCCCCCACACCGTGGCCAGGTGTGGCAGGGGCTGGAGTGTCCCGTGGCAGTCCCATCCCCTCTCCCTCACTGCAGTGTGGGGCAAAAATGAAGGCTCCCCTGCGCCACCCATGCCCCACCCCACCGGTAAAAAATAAAAGTTGGGGTTTTTTAAAACACATTCCTGAACCAACAGTGGCCAGTCTTGAGATGCTTTGAGATTGATCTTTGTCGAGGGAAAAAACATTCGTATGACATGAAAGAAATGAGGTATTTCTAAAGGAAGACTACCTCACTATTTATAAAGGGATATGTGTGCAAATGAAAGGTAAATCTCCAAACACCTGCAATTATTGCAAGACTCTCAGATGAAATTAACGCCTTCAAGACTACTGCTGCTAATAGGCTACAGTAAAAAAAAAAAAGGCAAGTGTTTCTCTCTTTGTTTTTAATGCCAGTCACAGTGGCAACATCCTGGGTCCCCCAGGGCCATGGTGAATTGCCACTGCATTGCAGGGAGACAGCTGATGTGTTAGAAGACATTAACTTTCTTGGCAGGTGGGCAAGGGACAACTGTACAAGGAGATAATTAGGCCCAATGATTAAGGAGTATGAGAACATAAATAATTTCAATTAACAGATAAAATGTAGAAACATTTAGAAAATGTTCATGGAAGAACAACAAGGACGCAATTTTTAATACAGTAAAAATAAGAAGTAAAAGGTAGGCTAAACCCCCTGTATTCATAAATTAGTGATTATAACCCAAGATTAGGATTACATAGAGAAACAGAAAAGTACAGAAGGAACTGCCTTGTTAACCACAACAAATTGTAATTAATGTAATGTTTATTCTTTATTTTTCCAAATCTGTGCTGATTTGTAAATGCTGCCATTTTAACCACACAGAATGAGGCGTACCTTATGTCAGACAGAAAATCATATTCCTATCATACATAGTATTTCAGCATTTGTATTAAAATCACTTGTTTACAAAAACAACAGGATAGAGAGGAAGATATGTACTAAAAGACAAAGGAACACAAAATAAAAACAAAATTAAGGAATATACTTACAAGCTCTGTATAATACCTTGGAGCCCTATTTGTTACTGTATTACATCATGTTTTGTATAATATGTTTTTTGTAATTCTGCCCAGCACACTGCACACATTGCTGAGATGAGACCAGAGAGAGGGAATACTGAAAGTATGGGGAGCTACATGGTGCTTCTTGTAGAGCTTTTGGATTTTAGAAGAACTTGCAAATATTATGCAGTTTCTTCTACCCTGTACAGTGACAGTAGTCTGACCAGACTGAAAATGCTAATAGGTGTTACGTTTTGGAAAAGATCTTGAAACTTTTTTTTCTCAGCTCTTGAAGAAATCTGTAAGATGTTGAGATTTTTATTTATTTGCATATAAAAGAATACAGTGCTTACCACTGTTGGAGAATAAATATTGACTTAGATCATTATATGATAAAGTATGATAATTTCTATACTCCTAAAGGCTTAACAAAACATGAAAGTACTATGCTTGTATGACTTCGTATGTGTCAAATGAATTTAAAAAAGCTTTGTCTTTTAGAGAAAAAGTATTATATTAGAAAACTTTAGTAGCATGCTGTCAACATCGATTAGGTAATCATTATACATTACAGACATTTTTAGACTGCCATACTCAATGTTTCTTTTTGATTGGGAAGGTACTAAAACAAAAGAGTTCACTGTCAAGAAATAAAATAATGTCAAGCACTATCAGACCTCTTCAAAATTACTGGAAAAAAAACGCAGAAAAATAATTCTAAGGATTCAAAAGGATGATGAAAATACCATTCAAGCAACAATTGTGAAAATATTATTCAAATGACAGTTGTGTCAAGTTGTTCCTTGTGAGCCCTTGAAGTCATAATAGGCTTATGTTCCTTTTTTATTTCATTGAAAAAAAAAAAGACCAAAATTAAAAAAAAAATCATTGCTTCCGTGGTCTTATGAGCTATGCTACTGAAACAAACATCTTTGAAGAAGCAGCCACTTTTCCTTTTCCTTTTTCCAAATACATAAAGTCGAACACCAAACAAACAAATCAAGTGACTCCTTTGTGCACATCCCCCTGGCTAGCCACATTGCATGTAACCCATTTGGAACAGCTTCTCTGCTGATTCAAACCCTTCATTCCCGAATATACCTGTGCAGGAGGAAGCCAAAGGCCAGGCTTCAGTTTCGATCTTAAACTATTTTGTTTCAGAGCGAGATCTGAAGCCAACATTGATAAATACTGTTTTGTCCATGGATATTACCCTCTTGCTCCACTAAATCTCTTCTCATTCTGCTAGATCCTTCTGCAGCATTGTACAGCTATTGATCATACTTTTGCAAAACTGCATCTCTATCAGTTCCTGCCTGACTTACTAAACTTACTGTTCACATAGGTCAATAACTGCTGGCAGTGGATATGTGATGCTTAGCTCTACCTGTCCTACATCTCAGTATAACCTCCAGCCTGGCTAAGAAGAAATGAGCTGGCCAAAACCAGTCAAAGCTAGCAAGAGACAGCAGAAAGATGATTACTTATGAGCACTCCTACCACAGCCTTTTGAAAATAAATGTTTTGTGCAGTGTATGGCTGCTCCTGGGTTCTTGCTGATGCTAAACTCAGACCAGGAAGTATCGGTTAAAAAAGATGTCAATAATTTCCTTACGTCTAGGAAACTTCATCCAGTTCTGCCAGAAAAATTACTTCCTGTGACTGGACTACAGCCCTGAAACAGAGCTGGAAGAGTGAAGCTGCTGATGATTACCACAAGTGTAAGAGACCTTCCACTCATTTCCTATAGAATTTTTAATCATATTCCACAACGCTTTTCTTATATTTGTAGGGGGTCCCAGAGGAGACTGCTTAATACTGTGGAATGCCACATGTGTTCTTCTGCACAACAGGACTTTCTATGATAAAGGTAAATATGTAGAAGACTTCTTGTGGGCTGGTCTTGTACTTGAAGACCATAAAAAATTGTATTTGCAGTAAAACTGCATTTTCTGAATTTTCCATTTTTCTGTGCCTGTTGCTATATTATATTAACATCTCTTCTCCTCCTCCTTCCCCTCCCCCAGTTCTGTACAGTCAAAATGTATTATTTTGGTTACATCTTTCCACCAGATACCTCACTCTGTAGAATCTGAAAAATACAGTTTTCTAAATAGTAAATACTGTGAAATTTAAGGAAGTATTTAAGGAAGTACTGTATACATGCTGTAGAAATATTATTTTTAGTTAGTATGCTCTGTTTACAGAGTCAGATTGTGATATCACTGAGAAATATCTGCATATAGCAGTGATTCCTTGATCAGATGGAATGAAAGCAAAACTTTCTGTGATGTTATCAAGCTAAATATGCACTAGCAAAGCAAAACACTCAGTTAAATGAAGTATCTAGTAAACCTGTATTGGTACTTTGCAGAGAAAAAGTGAATTACCAGTATTAGAGAAAAATATAATTTTTGTTACTCTGGTGAGATTTTAGGGTTTATACAGTTGCCATCTCAGATTTCCTTCAGAGGCCACTTTAAATTAAGGTCCTATGCAAACAAATATTTATTGGTGAAGGTGAGAAATATTTAAAATGTGGTGACTTAGGAAGAAAAGGTGTGCATGACCTAAGCTGATAAGTGAAAGAAAATGCAATGCCGACAAGAAAGATTACTGTGTAAAATCTAGAAATAAGACCTCTATTTACCTTGGTACTTGCAGCTTGTGAAATTGTTGCTTGTGTAAGTTTTCTATAATTCTTCTGCACCATCCATTCATTCTACTGCCTTGTAGGGAAAATCAGAGAACAGAAGGAGTAAGAAGTTGGTGTTCTATGCTTTCTTTACACAACAAACCTGAAATTAAGCAAGGCTGTGTACTGGTTATATGGAACTGCATATCCTACATTAAAAAAAAAAAAAAAAAGAATGAGTTGTGAGAAGAAAAACTATTTTATTATAATGAGTAATTTTGCATTTTCTACTTAGTGTTAAAATAATTAAAAGAAAAAATGGAAAATCTGATCCTAAGGATCAACTTTTGAATATTATGTAGATCCTGAGGCTACATAATATTGCCTTAAACATTAGCAAAAACTATTATTCAAAACAAGAACATTAAGGAAAAAAAAATTACTGGGTCAGCCACATTTCACTAGTTGACAGCTAGCAAAAATAAAGTGCAAGAAATCAAAATTCTTCTTTTCAAAAATAGGAGCAAAAGAATGGAAGCAGCTTTCAGTAGATGCGATGGAAAAATCTTCAGGAAAACATATTTATGAAGTATAAAGAAAGAAAGGTGTGAGCATGCAGGTGCCATAGCACCTTGAGATCAGAGCATTTTTGGCAGAAGAGGCCGTGACAGGCTGTGGAGGCCTGGTGCCTGTGGTTGTACAAGGAGGGTTGATGCTCAGGCCATTGGGCAGACATGTCTAGGACCCCAGAAAAACACACTGTCTGGAGGCGCAGACATGGGGTCTGCTGGAGGTAGATTGGCCTAAGAAATCTAGAAAGCATAGATGTAGTGAGGATAGCTTAGCTTAGCTTAGGGTTAGGCTGTAGAATCTAACCATATGCATGAGACTGGCCGTGTGTAGTTACTATGTAGATACTGCAGTGCGAAATAAACTTGGCTGATGCATGAACCTCTTCATGGAGTCAGCGTATTCCCACCGTTGATTGCTTTGCCCTGTATCAGGGTAACTTGTACCGGCATAATGGTGCCCCGTTATATGGTGACCCCGTGTGACCTGATAGAAAGGATCATTACACTTAGGATGAAAACTATAGGGTTTCCGCAGGGCCTTGTTTGAATTAAGGCATAATTTTTCGACAAAGCATGCAAGACTTATTTGAAATTTGCAAGCAGCGAATAATTTACTGTGTCCTTTTCTAAAGCAGCACTAGGAACAGTTTTTGCTTATCCTGTTAGAAATCTAAGCTACTGTCTTCAAACTTGGCTCACACCATGTGAACTTACTGGGGCTTTGTCTTTGACACTTATCCCTTTCATTGCTGTCTTGCTTTCTTAGTGTAACTTGCTGAATATCTTGCTTTACAGCACAGGATATAGACCTGGAAATTATCTATATGGAAATCAGTCCTAATGGTCCTCAGTCGGAGAGATACAAGTATTGCGCAAGTAGCTTTTTCCATGAGTCTGTGGAGCAGCTCCAGCACTTGCTTAGTTGGCACATCCCAGTTGCAGCAGCTCTTTCAACTCATACACTAGTCATAGCAAGTAGAGCTCCGGTCAAGCATGTGAAGGCAAGTTCTGTTCTTAGTTACACTGATGTAATTCTGAATAGATGCTGTTGTCTTTTATTTATTCATACTAGTGTTAATGTCTTTGGATATGAAATTAATGCTTATTTGAGCAGCTTCCCATTCATATAATATTACTGTCTCCACTGAAATTAAGGAAAGGTTTGACTAAGTAAAGACTCAGAATTTTGTAAATATTCAGTTAGTGAATTCACTGCAAAATTCAAACTTGTTTGACACTTAAGTAAAAGCAACTCTGCTGAATTTATTGGAACTGCAGCTTGTTTCAAACTGCTTCATATTTTCATTTAAAGCTGTGCATGCTTGAAAGAGGAATTTGGAATAATAAGTGTTTCAGCCAGGCTGTGTAGAAAGTGTTAATAGGTATTTCCTTTCACCCTAGCATAAGTTTGGGAGAATCAGGTTTTACTCTCATATATATTAGTGCAAGACTGCTAAGAAACATGCTGAGAATTTTTGGTTGGTTTTGTCTTCCATATCTTAAAATACAAAGTGATAGCAGTGTTTCTGTACTCTCAGTAAATAAATATTCTACCTTAACTGTATTCTGGAGTTTATATAGGTGCTTATAAAGTGCCAATTCAATATTTAAGCAATAATAAAATAATAAAAATTTTAAAAAATAAAAAGGATATTAAGGGTATTAATTTACCCTTAATATCCTAGGGTAAAGTCAAGGGCAGATAACAGTCAAGCAAACTGGCTGTTAACTTCATTAATGACTAATTTGCTCAGGATTATTGCTACTATAAACTAAATTCTGTGGTTTAGAACAGAAATTACACAATTTCAGTTGCTCTGCCTGGCTTTAAATTTGCTATGGTATTATTTGAGGCACATTTAGAACAGCCGTTTTTAATGTACATTTTTTGTCCTTATCTTTAGCCTGACTACCTTGGACATACATACTTTTAGTAAAAAGCCAAATTTAGTAAATTGGAAGCATATATTTCAGCTAAAAATCTAAACATTTAAATTAGTTAGAGGGCACCACAAAATTAAATGAAGTATACTCTGCCTTCATATATGGGTAAAACTGGCATAAGTTAAAATTCATCTCAAACCTACCGGGGAGTATTATCCCTGCAACTGTTAGGAACTTTTCTTTTTATGCTTTTTTTTCACCACTCTTACAAGTGAGAAATGCAGTCAAATGGAAACTAGCATAAACTTCATACAAGTGATTTTTACAGCCTCAGTATTGCTGTATTTTACTGAAGCAATGCAAAGGCTCGTAATACCAGCACAATGCTTAAGAAAACAGCAGTAGATTTTGGATAAAGAGCTCTGCATTCTCCTGGCAGCCAAGGAGTTCAAACAGAAAGTAAGCCAGTAGTATAGACCCAATGCATTATCACCCTCTCCCTCTTGCTGCATAACTGTGCTTCATAATGTGCCATAATATTGGCAAGCACAGCTCAGAGCTTTTTAAGAACACAAGGAAGCTCATGAATAATGGTTGAATCAGGAAAGTGATAATTAAATGAGACAACTGAATGCCAGTGGAGTCCCCAGTGGAAAATACTCTTCAGTGAAGATCATCTTCATTCCCTTGATTTATCAGTGCAATGCTAAAGACATTTTTCAAACCAACATTTTAGAGAAAATATTAAAGTTCCCAAAACCATGTGAAGTATTTATTTTGTATGTAATCTCTATTTTAAAATGCAAGTTATATGATATGCTTCAAAGAGAAAAATAATAAAATACAAGCTTTCATTCTTGACTCGGTGTCCTGGTTTAGAAGTAAACCAGCAGAAGAAAGGAACACAANATCTCTTTCCTTATCTGTTGTGGCCTGAGGTGTGAAGTGTGCTCTGGGCATCTGTTACCAAATGATTTATCATTAACAGCCCATCAGGAATGACATAGAGGGTATAGAATACACAGTTCTTGGTAGTGATAAACCCATCCCAGCCCCTGTAACTATGGCACTCAGTGAGATAAAATATTTTTCTGATTTACGAAAGTATTTGTTGCGGTTGGGACGGCCAGTGTGACATTAATCACGCGTGTTCTGCATGTTCAGGGGTGCCGAAATGTAACCATTTATCGTTTACGGAATAGACATTTATATACATCAGAAGGTTTGCATATTCTAACATAATTGGTAGAGAGTTATCTAGCTACTTCACCATTGGCTAAAGGTACAGCACTTGCTCTCTGCTCATCTCAGCTGCCCCTTCTCTCTCCAGGCATGCAGATTTGCATGCCTACCCGTGACAGTAGTTGACAATATTATATTAAAAAATGCAGCAACCAATAATGGCTAAATTGTGAGCATCTTTGCTTAGATGTTTGCTTCATGTTTCTCCTTGTATGGGAGTGATAGTTCTTTCCACCTCCAATTCCCCCTACTCTGTGGCTTTAGAGCAAACATAGTTAAACTGGTGTCTATTCTTCAGTCACCAGTGTCAAAGGAGACAATTTTATACAGTAAAATTGGGGCTCTACTAGCCCCCCATTCTGTTACTACACCACGTTCCTTTTGACCTGTGCTGCAAGGAGAGGCTGCCAAACTCTTTGCACATTATCCAAAATGCAGTGGGACTTAGGAGCTGTAACCATACACCAGCTCTATTTTGTTGTTTGTACTTGCCAAATAAATGCTCTCCCACTGTACAGGATTTAATCTCTCAAAACAGAAATGAGAAACAGGTCTTGTTATGGAAAAAAAATTGCTTTCTGTAAAAGCACTAGAAGATGAACTGATGCCAGTGGCTTGAGATTCATGTAAACATGACAGTGAAATAAGACGGTGACTGTAACACAACAGTTTTTGTGACTTACAGTATATGTAATACATGCTCATTCATTAATTTTATTTGAAATAAAGTCTTGTTCCTTTATAATCTGACCTATCATTCTTAAAAAATAATCACAAAAACTTACTGACAATGGATTTCTATGTTGCATTTCAAACAAATTCAGAGAATTTTTTTAATTGGTAGTTCTTATATATCCCACTTGACAGCTTTGTACTGAAGGCTGACATATGATATTTTTACCATGTGAAATGTGTGAACGAAAAGATCTGGGAAAAATTATTTTGTAGTAGGTGCTTGATGTAAAACACCATACAGACTATTAGCATTTAACATATTAAGTGACTTTTTAAAAAAAAAAAAATGTCTTCATTATGCTGGAAAATGCAAAGGAAATTGGAAGAATCCTTATACTACAAAGGTCAAAAGTATTATCATTCCTACATCAAGGCTGCAGAAACTGATTTCTCTCATTTTTAGAGGAAAGTTGTAAAAGCCTATGAACTTGATTTATTTACAGACCACTGTACTTCATAGAGCTTAATCTGTGGTAATCAAGTGTAGCCCTGTACAGGGGGGTTGTACAGGGGGGTCAGCGAGATAAAGAGAATGACACAGTTCACAGAAGCGCTTCGGGTCAGT